>VZUI01066464.1:0-101281 GCA_013401135.1 Cettia cetti | reverse complement strand
GGCGCCCCACCAATCCCCGCGCCCGGCCGGCCACGCCTCCGCCTCAGCCGCGCCAATCCCCGAGCCGCGCCCCGCCTCGGCCACGCCCCCGGCCGCCGCGCGCTCCCGTGCGAAGGCGGACGGCGCCCCCTGGCGGCCCAAGGACACCCCCTCACGCCGTGTCTCCCTCGGGACCCGCGACGGGGCGGACCCGGCTCCCTCAGAGCCGGCACGAGACAGGGGACGGGACGAGCGGGACGGCAGCGGGGACGCGCCGGCGGGATCACATTGCCGCAGTCCCGCTCCCCTCTCTCACCCCCAAGAGGAATCTGGAGCGAACTGTCAGCCCCACAGAGACGTGACCCCTCTGCCCAGCCGCCCCCAGCATGGCCGCTCCCCTCAGGCTCAAACACTGCGGCGGCAGGGGTCGGACACAACGCGGGGTCCCCTCAGCCTCCTGCCTTCTCCTCCACTGTGCTCACCCTTCGCTGGTCATCGCTCCTGGCGCCGCGGCCAAATGAGCACCTGGGAGCAGGGGGGCAGCTCGGGGGACACCGGAATGCTCAGTACCCCTCACAGCAGCCCCGTCACTGCCAGCACAGGGCCGTGCCCTGGTACCCACAAGCGCAGCCGGGAGCGATCTATATCCACGTCCTCCAAAAAGAGCCATCCAGAAGGACTCTCGCCCGGTTCCGCTCTCCCCACGCACCGCCCTGGTCAGCCTTGGCAGGGCTCAGCATCCCCCGCTGCTCCGCTCCCCACCCGACAACAAAGCTGACCCTGGCCCTCCTCCTCAGGGACCCGCTCATCCCAGCACACGCGGTTAGGGAAAACAGCGCGGGCAGGACAGCCAGCAGGGGCTCATTCGGGTCACGGCCACACTCCTGCCGCCACGGTGGGACCAGAAACCCTGCAGAGACACCGAACACTGGAAAATCATCAGCTTTTCAGGGAAAGAGCGTGCAAAAAACAGTCAGCGGTGCCACGGGAACAAGAGTTCTCCTTTTGAGGTTGTGCAAAATATATTTTCAAGCAGCTCCTATTCAGCTGAGCAAATAACAGAAAAAATTGCCAAGAACCTTCTGGCTAAGTTTTAAGGAAATTTGCTTTCATCTTGACAACCCTTCTTCATTTCCTTCCCATGAATATCTTAGCAATCCAGTTTACTCACTCAGAGGATCACAGAAAGAAAACTGTGAAGTAAATGTCAGTATTATTTGCATCTTTATCCAGTCTGCCATAAAAGCAACACCATGTTATTTATCTGATCTAGCACAACTCAGTAACAGCTCAAGTATAGAATATTCATGATGTGCAAAGCAAAAAAATGTTAATCGTTTGAGAATACAAGCGGCGAAGAGCTGAGCCTTTGAGTTATCCAAAGAAGTGCCTCATTTTGGCGGGGGGGTTTTCCTCCCAAATAATAGTTAGCAACTGAAAACCTTGCATTCAGAAACTAACATTTGACCAAAAAAAGCCTGACAATTTCTGTAGGGTAAAAAAAAGAATAATACATCAATATTCTTCTGATTTCTTTTCAGCTGGCCAAAGAGTTGGCTGTGCTGGGTGAAAGCCAGCTGTGTTTGTTCAAAATGTTTTCTGTTCCGTCAGCCTTGCTCCAAGTCTCCCAACAGCAAGGCTTTGCTTCTCCTGGAGGACACATCTCCAAAAAAGCAGTGTACCATGTGGGGGTGGAAGTGGGAAGGTGGCAGCATCCTGTCACAGGGCCACTCTTCCTTGCACACCCGGTCATATTGTCACCATCTGCCCCAGAGACAATGCCCACCAGTGTCCCCTTGGAGGGCACATCAAGGGCATTAAAGCCTGATGGGGTTTTAAGCACATTTTGCTCTATTTTCCTCTCTGAGCCAGCCATGTGTGGGAGGGAAAGACCCCAGAGAAGGCAAAACCACCCTCTGGGCTACCAGCAACCTCCAGTTGTGCCCAGCAGGCCCCTGTGTGGGAAGGACACAGGGCACAGAGCAGGAGCTGCCCCCCAGAGGGAAGCCTTTGGGTGGTGCTGTGCCCGGGGTGCACGGCTGGTCCCTCTGTGCTCACAGCCCGCAGCGCATTGAGATGGCGGCAGTCGGCTGCCAGAATTAGCTCTGTCTTAATTAACAGCTTTGCCTTTGTTCTCAGATGCTGCTTCAGGCGATGCCAAAGCCTTTGTGGAGGATGAAGATCTGGGATCCCAGTGAAAGGAAGCATCAAGACTTATCATATGGCACGGCACAGATCTCCTTCCCAAAAAACCCTCGTAACCACCTTCGAGAGCAGAGGGGTCACAGCCTGCACCAGTCCCCGTTCATCCCACCCCACTGGCTGTGACTGGACCAGCTGAAGCACAGGCATGAATCCCACCAGGCAATCCTTGTGCGTCTGGTGGAAGCAACCATGCTCCAAGGGAGGCTCTGGAGCGGTCACCCCAAATTCTTCGAACTGGGAAGCAGTGAGCCCACTCTGGGAGCCTGACATCTCCTGTGACAGTAGGTGGGGGGTGACCAAGGCTCCTGCCCTGCACCAGAGCTACCACCCAGCTCAGGCTGGGAGCTCGCTGGGACGGTGCCCTTGGTGGAGGAGAAGCCTATGAGCCGCTCACTAACGTTGGAGCAGCTGAGAGCAGAATAAAGGTCAAACGAGCCTCCCCTGCATCAGCCTCGCGGAGCAGCGGAGCTGGCAGGGGACACAGGACCCTCCCCGGCCAGGACAAGCACAGAGCTAAAGCAGCCGTGACAGTTCCGGTTTATTTCCCAAGCCGAGGCCAGGCCTGCAGGGAGGGCAGGAAGCTTTTCACACAGCGCAGGAGCACTGCTCCTGCATCCCTAATCCTGCCAAGGCAGCACAGGCTGCTCCCAGCAGCTTGCCTGTGCATTAATTGTAGAGGAAAAGCCTGCACCTACAGCAGCCTCCCAAGAGTCCAAGCCTGAGGAGCTGGTAAATCCTCTCCCTGATAAGAGAAGCAGATCCTTTCAATACTCCAGCATTCCAGACTTGTCTGGTGTGCACCACACAACAATAGCCAGGTGAGACAGGTGACAAGGGCAGTGCTGGTGAGCAGCATCCAGCCCCTGCAGCACGTCCTGCGCAGTTGGACCCCTTCCTGTGAGTACAAATAAATGTAATATGATGTAATAACATTAATTAGCAGCATTAAATGTTCAGCGTATTCAAGGCACAACTCAGCCACTTGGCACAGTGCAGCCCAAACTGCTTACAGTTCTCCCAGAGGAAATTACCTCAGGGAGACTTCTGGGTGTAAATACCATTGGGAAGCTGAAGGGAGAGAGGGAGGGGGAGAAGTTATTGTCCTCTCCAGGCATTTACAGAAAATGCAGGTGTCTTATCAGAGCAGAAGATGCTGTAGGAAGGACAACTCCTTTGTCATGTGAACAATTGGAGGACTAAATTGAAGCGAGACGTGAAGAAAAAGTAGGTGAGATGAAGGTTAATTTGGCAACCAGAGTGAGAACAGAGGGAGCTGGGGTATGGAAGAGTCTATTAATTCCCTGGGCAAGAGACACAGCCTGAGCCAGGCCACGGAGTAACTCCTTGCACAGTACCGAAAGATAAATTGCAGGTTCTGCTGGTGGAATATTCTGTTTATTAAGTTCCAAAATAGGAGACAGTCAAGTGCCAAGTGCCTTGAGCCTCTCAGTGCCTGAGAACATATTAATCACTGGTGGGAGCAGTGTTCAAGCAGCTCTGGTGTGACACCAGGCACCACATAATGGGATGGACACGCAACATCCTCCCCTCCACACTCCCATGGAGGTGCCTGCTCCTCTAGCAATGGACAGCAAAGACAGATAAAGATCAGCAAGTTCCTTTAGGAGCAAAAGATTTCACTTTGATTCATAGATGCTGCAATTTCTGCTACCTGGCTTTTTCTTTTAACTCGGTTTTTCAGGGCAACTTTTAGTTGCAAGTCCCAGCAGACCCACCAGCCGTGGGACAACCCAAGCACAGATCAGGCATGCCACTTTCTCCTCGTTTTCCCTTTCTTCCTAGGATCTCCAGGTGGAAGGATCTCTTTGTTCCCTTTGAAGGCAGAGGATTATCAAAGGCAAATGCAAAAGAGAAAAACAAAAACTCCTTTGTCTGAGGATGGATGACATCTTTTTATCTGTTTCTAATCTGGCTTCAACTTTCATTTCTTTAGGAGGGGAAAAAAAATCCAAAGATTAAATTTTATGCCAAGGCAAGCTATAATAAGTGACAGAAACACTCCATCTCTGGGTCCCTGCTTGCTCTGTGAAGTCAGAACATTCACAAGGAAGAAAGCAAAATATAGACAGACAAACACTTTCAATGGAGATTTAAAATAAAA
The DNA here is from genome assembly GCA_013401135.1 of Cettia cetti. NCBI lineage: Eukaryota > Metazoa > Chordata > Aves > Passeriformes > Sylviidae > Cettia > Cettia cetti. The sequence continues at coordinate 96,975 of VZUI01066464.1, read as the reverse complement.
ACTCTCCTCATGTTCCAAATGCAAAAGCTACAGAAAAATATGTCGCTCCTCCAAAGAAATTTCATTATCTTGAAGCAAAATGCAATTTATCTTTGGAAGCTTTAAAAAAAATAGCAGGGAGGGGAACCTGCCTCAAGAGTTTCACTTCATCTCAGCGTTTGGTTTGTTGCAGTCTGAGCCATGTTCTCATCTGGAAGCACACAAAGGGTGGGAAGTTTTTAAGGTGCAAGTCCATCCAAAGAAGAAGGGAGAAGGGAGAAGGGTCCAGCCCACTCCATATCTGCTGCTTCAGGGTCCCATTCAGATATTTTTCTACTGAAATCACACATCAGAGTGCAAAAAGCTGGCTTGGATCAGATGCTCACCTCATAGGAAACTTGCCATTTTTTCCTGCTTTATCGTGATTAATTTCCAATTGTCACCTTGATCAATGGTCCTGTGAATGCTATCATAAGGATAATATGATTTTTCCCCCGATCCTATCACTCACAGGGTAATTACATGGATGATTGCACTCAAGGGCAATAGCATGTGTCCTGCACCCTTGCACAGAGTGCACAAGTGCCTGGTACTTCTGGCATCACCAGAGCACTAACAGCAGTTTTTCCCAGGTAAAAGGAACAAAACCAGGAATATTCAAGGCCCAAAACCCACTAGTCACACATACAAGCCAGTGAATGTCTCTGCAGCATTGCAGCCTCCCTGCTCTATTGATCATCAGTGTCACCGACACAGGAGGTGAAGGCCAGAAGGACCTGCTGCGCCCCCTGGCCTCCCTGCACACACCAAACCTCATGCAGCAAGTTCTTCCTTGATCATTTCACTGCTTGCAGGAGAAACCTGCCTCCCAAACAGGTCTTTACCAAGCCACTGCTTTGATAGCCCAGGGACACATTTGAACTGCCCCAGCAGTGCCCCTGGGCCCTGTGAACAGGGATCACAGGTACCATAGGGCAATATCCAGGCAGCCCTTCCCACAGTCGCTTCCCAAGGGATCAGCTGCGAGATGCCACAGCCTGGCTCCCATCATGGCACAGCCTCCTGCTCAGGCAGGAGCTCACAGTCATATGAGGAGCAGCTGAGGGAGCTGGGGAGGCTCAGCCTGGGGAAAAGGAGGCTCAGGGGGAACCTTCTGGCTCTCTACAACTCGGCAGGGTGGAGCCAGGCTCTGCTCCCAGGGAATAGGGACAGGACAAGAGGAAATGGCCTCAAGCTGTGCCAGGGAAGGCTCAGGTTGGACATCAGGAGGAATTTCTTCACTGTAAGGGTGGAAAGGCTGTGCAGGGAGGTTTGGAGTCCCCATCCCTGGAGGTGTCCAAGGAACTCCTGAACGTTGCACTCAGAGCTCTGGGCTGGTGACAAGGGGGGGATCGGTCACAGGTTGGACTCAATGATCTTGGAGATGTTTTCCACCCTCAATGGTTCTGTGACCTGCACATCCCTAGCTCTGTTCCATGACTCTTCATCCAAGGAGGGGAGGAAGGAGTACAGATAACTTCCAGGGATAGGATAAGTGCCCCAGCCTCAGCTCCCACCCCTCCACACCACAGCTCAGGATGTCCAGGCAGAGCCACTCACAAGTGCAATTCTTAAAGCAGGCTGCTGGAAGAGGGATAAAGGGAGTCCTCACCAGGCTTGATTGGCAGGAGACATCAAGAAGCCTTCAAGAGGGATTTGAGGAAGTTTTGCATTTCAAACAGAGCAGGCAGGCAGAGGTTTACCCAGAGTGAAGAGGGAAGCAGCGAGGCTGCTGTTTCATCGGTTAACATCTGGCAGCTGCAAAGCTCAGAGATAATTCTGCCTCCATCCTCCAGAGACTTCAGATCTGGGAGGGATGCCAGAGATGTGGCAACTGGGAGGGGATGAAATTCCTTCACAGAATCCAAAACAGGCAGTGAAACATCACAATATTCTTCCTCCCTTTAAATAAGTGACTCTTTGATGCTGACTGAGCCTGTGGAAATGTTATTTCTTTTTGTCTAAGTGGAAGCAGGAGGAGAACAGGGGGGTGGGGGGGGGGGGGGGGAGATACAGGTGGGGGAAGAAGAAACACAGCAACAACTTTTTTTAACCAAAATCAGACATTTTTGATCAAAACCTGCAAAGACTTTTGATCAGGGTCTGCAAAAAAAGCTTTTAATTGTTACCTGTATTTCTATTTTTAAAAAGACAAGAAAGACATCAAATTATTTTCATTTAGAAATACCAGGTTAGAGAAAATATAGATTCGGATTAAAAATTTTAAAAAAGGAAGTGAAAAGAGATCTTTCAGCCAAAATTTGGAACTTATTCAGAGGTAATTCTGAAAATTAGCTGTCATGTGTTATAACAGTTTGTGTAAGACCATCATTTGTGACCAGATTGTTTCATTGTGGGCATAGGGACAATCCCCACCTGAGCAGCATCCTGTGCTCTCCATCTCTCTGCCAGCTTTGCACTTGGGATGGCTGCAGCCAGCTGGGGACAGTGACAGTCCTCACCAGGAACGGGCAACACAGCAGCCAGGCAGCTCTTCAATTACACAGGAAATTGTCCTAATGAAGCCTGAACACATATGCTGCCTCTCTTCAGGCATTTCTCCCGTGTATGCCACAGCTCATCCCAACCCCCTTTCCAGGTTGCACATCCCTGGCTCAGGGCATGGACCGAGGAAGCAGCAGCTCACCGAGCAGCACTTGAGGTGGGTCTCAAACTCCACAGCCGAGCACAGCTTCCTGGGACGGTCCGTCCCCACTCCTACAGTCTCAGCACTGCCCGAGATCCCGCAAGCACGAGCAACAGTGGCCAGATCCGGCCATGGATCTGCCTGGATCCCTCAGATGGGGGAACGGGCTCCTGGCTGCTACAGATTCGGGGAGCACCCGAGCAAGGAGAGCTGCTCAAGGCTTTACCCAGCCAGACCAGGCATCTCCTCTCCCCACTTACTCATCAACCAGGGCTGACACCCCCTTTTGCTGCTGCCCGAGCTGGGGGCCAGCACCCCGAGCCCCCTCGGGCCAAGCAGGTGGCCGAGGTTTTCCCCCACCAACCTCTGGAGGTCAGCAGCCGGCAGCACTGGGGCTGTGCACTGGCGGCTGCCGCTGGAAAGAAATAAAACCCGACCCAGGAAAGCACTGGAACTCGGGGAAAGACCCAGTGGCCTGGACACAAGATGCTCTCCACACACCATAGGTGACCCCAAACATTTGCAGGGGCTGGCACACATCCTCCCTGCACTGCTCTCCTTCCCTGCAGGCATGCAGGAGTGCGGGACCTTCCTCATTAATAGGAAATGATTAATTTCCAGAGCCTGCTTTGCCCATTTAATATATTCGTGTCTCGTGCCAATTTGTCCACAAGTGAGCCCCGTTCTGGAAAAAGGAATGAATCCCCATTTCACTTTGTCAGCCTCCAATGTCATTTGCTCATTTCATGTCTGAAGGACGCTACAGCAAACCCCTTACAGCTAAATCATTACTGATTTTACAGAGGTTACAAGTTGCTGGTAACGTAAAAAAACCCTCTTGGTAAATTTATTACACAGAATCTGACATTGTCCTGCATAAATCTCCATGTTCCTGGTAAATAACAGAGATTTCTAGACAATGTGAGACACCAACAAGAACCTAGGCAAGTGAACTGGAGGTATGGAATCCAGACCCCCTTGTGCAGAGCAGGAAAGGGAGTCCTTACCTTCATCTGGTCCAAAAAGGTAAAAACTAAAAGAAGAAAGCAGGAGAAATCCTCTTGTTTTCCCCAGCCAGGCAGGGAAAGGCAGCAGGTCTGTCAGGACAAGGTTCACACCTCCTCCCAGAGACATGCTTCCTTGAGCATCACCAGGATATAATGGGCCAGCATCCCTCAGAGCCACTGCTCAGCTGTGTGCCAGAAGCTAAATATTGACCAAAAAGGTGGATTTTCCCCACAAATGAGGCTGTGGCAAGCTGTCTCCTGGCTGGGGTACATTACTGTTTCCCATTACTGTTTCCATCCCACTCTCTAGGAAAGCAAAAGTCTGACTTTCAGCGAGCATCATTAATCTCATTATTTTTAGGTGACATTTCTAGGTGTGTTCTCAGAGCTCCAGGCTCACAGCACAAGCACAGACAAGTGGATGGACCCACTGTGCACCGATACAAGATCATTCCCCAAAACAGAAGGAGGAAGAGGGCAGGGAACGAGTTTTTTGGTGGTCAAAGAGGACAAATGGCAGAGGACATCTCCCATCAAGGGTAGGCTATGATGTCCCAAGACCTCAGACAGCTCTGCCACCTCACTCAGGCTCAGGGCAGTGGAGCACATGGCCAACTCCAGCCACTTCTCTAGTGGAAGGCCCCTACTTTGCCAGAGGGAACAATAAGCATCACTTCAGCTACTCAGAACCTCCTGCAGCACTCCTGGGGCCCTCTTTATCCTGCAGCCACATGGCAGCTGAGACTCATTTCTTCCTGCAGCTGAGAGCCCTGCTGGGGAACACCCACGGGCAGTGGGCACCACCTCTCCCTATTGTCCCACCTCCAGCTCTACCTCACCAGGTGACAGCTCTCAGACACCAGGTGAAAGCTGTCCTCCTGCTGCATCAGGAGGAGCTCCTGGGCTTTCTGAGCTGAGGAAGATCCTTCAAAATCAGAAGGGGAGACCATAGCTGCCTCATCCCTGGAAGTGTTCAAGGCCAGGTTGGACAGGGCTTGGAGCAACCTGATTTAGTGGAAGGTGTCCCTGCCCATGGCAAGAAGGTCTGAGATGATTTTCAAGGTCCTTCTCAATCCAAACCACCCTGTTATAGATGGATCTCTGACTGGGTTCGTGGATCATGACATGCTCCCAACCCAAACTGCTCCACACTGTGGCTGTGGCCAGGCAGCCACAGGGCTCCCACTAGCACCTTCACTGTCCCCACCCATCAGCATCTCCTTCTAACCATCAACTTCCCCTCTCCCACAGTATTGCTCCCACTTTCCCTCTAGGACCTTCAAGCATATCCTGGTGAAATCATGCTATACCCTCTTCCCTGCCCTGCCCTTTGCTTTCTTTCATCAAAGTTTCTTTTCATCTCCCACCTCCTTGCTCTGGAGTGTTTTGTTCACCTCTCGCTCCTGTAAAGCCGAGCCGCTGTGCTGGGAAGGGCTCTGTACCCAGTGTGGAGGTGGAGCCCTCCCAGGGGGAGCAAACGTGGCATCAGAGCAGCTCAAAGCCCTCTCTGAGCCTCACAAGCTCCCTACAAAACCCACAGGGTAACAACAGAGCTCCGTGGGATGAGGTGCACATCTTTGTCTATCAGACAAGCACATCCCCAGAAAATGGAGACATATAATGAAGTGTGTTTAATCTGTGAGAGTCTCCACGCCCCAGGCGTGCTCAGATCATGCCAGCACAGACAGCAGTGACCCTGAATGCTAAAAGAAGAAACAGGGAAGAAGATCCCCCGGGCTGGATGGGCAGACACAGCTGGAGGCACAAAGGTTATCTCCTTTTGCAGGTGCGATGCTCCCACCAGGCAGGGTGTGGAGACGGTACAACACAAGAGCAAGACCTGAGAGAGGGAGAAGAGATAAACCTGAGCAAAGCAACAATTTTCAGCCTCTTTGCAACAACAAAATCATGCCTTCATTTCAGATCAGCTGATTTTCATGTGTGTTTGGTTTTTTCGAAGGTCAGTACCACCATGCAGATCTGTGTGTGTATGTTTGAAGCAGAATACTGACCCCTTTTGAGGCTGTTCAGTGTTACATTTAGCTCATTCTCTTAATTTCTCTCAAAATAATTTGGAAAAATATTATAGAGTGTGGCCAAGCCCCTTCAGAGGGATAAAACACAGGGTTTGCTTCAGTTTTGCTGCTCCAGGCCATGTGGCTGGTGGCCGGAGGCAGCAGCACACAGATCAGACTGAACTGGGGGTGCTGGGACAAAAATACACTTTTTCCCCATTTGCACTGAATGTTGTCATTTTGCCAGAATCCAAGCCCCCGCAGTTAGTTGCAAGTCATCCATCAAAGAAAGAAAAGATCCTTTGCTCCCCCTCAGCACCAGTGAGCCAGGACAACACATGCCAGAACCTGGGAATGGGGATGATGCCACTACCTCAAGGAATGTGTCAACCTAGAGGTTGACACATTCCACCCCTACCTGTACCTGCAATTTTACAAATTTCATAAATGTACATATCAAATAATCTATTTATCATTTTTCTAAAAAAGAAAAAAAAAGACCCAAAAGTTGAGAGGCACAGCACAACAGACAACCTTAGCTGTGAGCCACTGATTTTTCTATGATATATTACACCCGAATCTGCCGGTGCGATGAGCAGAACGTACCAATTTGGGTAATTGGTGAGGGCCTGAGAGCACGCACGCACTGCTGCCCTAAATGTATATTTACAGTGCAGGTTGTTTGCATTTCTGATGATCTGCAACGACAGAAGTTAATCAGCTCCTCCAGTGCACGCAATCAGCTCCGTGGCGTTCTCCTCTCTGGTGTGGGGAAGCCGCTCAGACTGTGATTTTAGAGCTGCCAAACAGCATTAAACTGTTCAATGAAGCAGGGGGAGGATGCTGCCAGGACCAGGCACTGTCCAGGTGCTCCCTTGGGCCAGAGGCCACCTGGGTGACGCAGGGAAATGTGGGAACAGCACTGGAACTCAGTGCTGACCAAGACTCCTGACTGCACTAAAACCTTAAGGCTAGTTTCAAGTTAAGCCTGAGCTCTGGCTCAACTCTTCCCACTGGATGTTAGCATTCCCATTTCCTCACCTAAAATCCACTTGAGTAATCAACTGTAAAGCTAATGACTGGGGCACCAAATCAGCAAAGTACTTAAGTACATGCTGAAGTCCCATTGAAAGAAATTAGACCTAAGCAGACACTTTGCTCCAAGGCGAGGGGGCTTTGTGTAAAAAGTCACAAGAAGGCTGTTCAAAACAGGTGTAACAGCGTATGGAAGCAGGCCATTCCCACTCAAGTGGCTTCCAAGCATCCTGCTCAGCGCTCACAAGGACCTGTCAGAAGTATGGGAAACCTAGAGCTTTAGACCTGACTTTATTTTTTTGGCAGCCAAACCTGAGTAGGTTTCAGAGGACAGTCCTGGAATATGCAGGTGGCTTTTAAGTCCTAAATGCAGGAGAGCACCTCCTGGGATGCCGTGAGGAGGCAGCTGGGACATGGATGAAGGGCACAGCACCCACAGGCACCCCAGGCAGAACCAACACAACCAGTATCTCTGCACTGGGATTCCTCAGAGAGCCACCAGCAGGCCTTGGCCAGCACTGCTCCCTGCAATGAGATCCAGCCCTGCTGAGCAGCAGGTGGGCAGGGTTACAGCCCAGGGACCCCAAAAGGAGCACCCCCCCTGCCAGCAGCACTGCTCCAGCTTCTCCAAGGAAGGGCTGAATCTGCACATTCCCCCCGTGGCCACGCTCCCACCCTGGCTATCCCCTCCCGCCTGTTCCCCAGCGGCTTCACAGAAATCCCACATCTCAACCCCCCCGGCCGCCTCCCGGTCACGCTCCGAGTGACGGGAAGAGCAAAGATCAAATTTCCCTGCACACCGGAGAACAGGAATAACATTTGGTCCTGCCAAGGACAACACCTCGCTCTGGCAGGTTGTGCAGGTAACCACCTGGCACGGTGAAATTGAGCTGTAATTTGCCTTAAGTGTGGGATTTTACAGCCCCGTGCAGCGTTAATGTGCGTGTATCGATATGCATATACATCAATAACCAATGTGTTCCAAGGAGACAGTTTCCCTGGAAGTTTTCCAGCGTTTGGATATCTTTATTACGGTGAGTTAGGTCAAAGCCCTAACTTGCGTAAACTGGCACAGCTCTGCTGAAATCAATACCCCTACACCAGCTCCTGCTATTTGATGAGGTGGCCCAGAATCTCTGTATTGGTTTTACTGTCTTCCTTCATCATCTGCCCAGTTCCCATCTCCTGTATTATTTCAGCTGATTTTAGTTTTATTTGTGGAGTCCTGGCAAAGGCTCCAAGCAAAGAGCAACCAACCACAAGAGCTTCAATTGTAAGTGAGCAGTCCAGTTGTGTTCACCATCTCTGGGAGGATTTGCTTTCTTTGGTCTCCCAGCACCTGGAGATTACTCCTCGGTTTCCTGGAGATCCCCATGTCTGACATTTCCCCTTAATCCCTCTTGGTGTCCACCTTAAGGGTCGAGCACAAGACTAAGCTGAGTCAGGGAGTACCATGAGGCATTCATGCTCTCCCACGTTCACCCAGGGTGAACATAAAAACCTTCCTGTAAAAACCAGGAAGGAGCCTTTTCTTACAACAACCTCTTGCAGAAAGTCAAAAGCAAAGTCACAGACATCTTTCATTGCAGCAGGGAGGTAAGAGAGAAGGCCCAGCTCGGCCTCTGCAGGGGGAGTGAACCACTTTACGTGCTAATCCCGGTGTGAGCAACCAGAGCTGGCACCAGCCAGGGCCACTTGTCTGACTTCAGCACTTGGCAGGGAGGGACGGATGAACAAAAATATGCAGCACAGACCCCGGCTGCCCAAAGCCACGGGTCGTTTGCTGTCAGCAAACGGAGCCAGACGGAAAAATAAATACAGAGAACATCTTGAATTTGGAGAGCGGTTCCTGCATGGCTGCAAGGCTCAGCAATGCCCCAGCCCAGGCTTTTCAGTGCCCACAGCACATCTGATGGTGTGGCCAAAGGGAGGGACAAAGCTGCCATCCCTCTCCCAGCTCACATGTCCATGCAGTGCTTCCAAGTCAGGGATTTGTTATTTCTGGGGAAAAAAAACATAATCCTGAGGCTAGAGCAGAGAACAAATGAGGGCAAAGAAGGGATTTTGGCAGGAGAGTGCTGTGAAAGGGTTCTATTCCAGGGAAGGAAGCCCGATGCTCCCATGGGACCAACAGTGCTGTCCATGTTGACAGCCTAGATCCAAGTGTCTGTCCCCACAGATGCCTTTGGAAGCACCACCTGTACATGTTCAACATCCCGACGCTCCATGCCAGTGTGACAGGGCTGGAACAGGGAGGGAGCAAGGGCGGGATGTGAGGCAGCAGGCACATCTAAATAAGGCCACAGAGGTAAGGGCACGATCACTTTAAACAATTCAAGTTTAATTTTAACAGATACCACAAGGGGGAAAACACTCCTGATGGTAAAGAGCAAAACAGGTACCTTTTTTTTCCAAGGACAGTTTTCACAGCCCACCTCCCTGAGGAAATGAGGCATGTTTGCATCCAGCCCCACTCCCTACCCCACGATTTTAGAACCTACTGGTTTATTTTAGCCAGGTCAGAGTGGGTAGGGATGTCTGAGGGAATTTCTGCTCTTACACTTTGTGGGTTTCTCCACACTTCACATTTTTTGGAGAATCATGGCACTACTCGCTCAAACATACATAATAATCAGCCAAGTTCGGACTCCCATTTCAAACTGTTCCATTAGGCTTGTCCATCTGAAACATATGGATCTACAAGTTCTTAGCAGGAGTTTACACCACCTCCCCCCCAAAAAAATCATTATAATTAGTGTTCCTGGGACCAGATCACACAGCTCTCTGCTGGAAAAAATCAGCAAAAGGTGGGGGTGCCTTGGTGCCCTGGACACATCATCCAGCTCCATCTTTATGAGTCTGGACTTTGCATGGGGGTACACTCAGTGCCGCTGAAGCAGATTGGCTCAAGGACAGCAAATTAAACAAGGCCAAGCAAATCAGCTCTGGAGAGCCTCACATCCTCATGTCCTTCCAAAGTGATTGTGAGCCAGGACATTTCTCATGTCCTCACAAGGGAAAATGGAATATATCACTTTGCACACCATGACCTGCCCCCAACCCTTCCCAAGCATTTGCTGGCAAATCATGGTACTGGGTGCATCTGCTCCAAAACCATCAGGGAGAACTTTCCTCTTTCCAGAAGGACAGTTCAGAGGATGAAAGTGTTTCTAACTCGTCCTGGAGCCAGTGGGAGTTTGGTATCGCCTGCAGATTCCAGCATTTTGCATTCCTGGAGTGAGGAAGGTGCATGTGCCTGAGAGGAGTGATGGTGGGTGAAATGCCTGTGGGTCACTAAAAGGAACCACTGCAGAAATCATTTCAGGATTTGGATTTTCCTGGTCTGTTCCGAATCCCAGTCAGGTTTGGGCTGGAGGGGCAGCATCTTAGGCCAGCTCCTGTTGCAGTCCCCCAGCACAGGAGAATTAATAATTAAACACAGGCCAGGTGAGGAGGACTGGATCTTGCAGGCAGCTGCAATATTTCCATTTTAAAAGGCAGGAGGGTGGGAGCTGGAAGCTAAGTGCCAATTCATCGCCCTTCTGCACAACAGCATTCCAAGGTAAATTATTAGGGATGAGCTGGTCATTGCCATTTACATTTCCCATGGTCCATGGCACATTCTGACTGCCCCAGGAATGGGGGAAACAGCACAGGAAAATTCCAAGAACACACACCATTCCACCAGCAGTGAGTGAGTGGAAGGGATTCTTCCAACAGAGCTGGATGGAGCTGCTCTCCCACCAAAGCACCTCTTCAGAGCCTTCAGCTGAAACCAGCTCTGTGACTCTGAGCTCCCTCCACTGTGACAGTGGATTTGCTCCAGCTCAAATAAGGCAGCCCCAGGGCTGGTTACCTGCAAGCTGGGCTGGCCTGGGAGTCCTCTGAGGCACAGAGCCCTCACAGGATTAATAAACGTGGTGGCTCAGCCCATCACCCTGGCCTTGGGAACGTTCTACTCCAACGTACAGGCTGCTCTGGCCTCTCTGTATTCGAAAATCACTGGCCTCTCTGTCCAAAATCACACCTGGAACCACCATAAAGCAAATGGCTCCAAGCCCGAGCGCTGCCCTTTGCACATTTAACAGCCCAGCCTCTGCAGTGCCCGCACGCAAAGACAGCAATGTCATCCTCCCGCCGCTCCCTTAACTGCTTATCGATCCCAAAGAGCCTCCAAATGGATTTCTCTGGCTAGCTATCACCCCCCCTAGCCCGGGAGATCCCCTCTATATTATAGAGCAGACATCTCAGTTAGAGCTTTATTTACTGCAAAGGAGCAATTAAGCCATCCCGGTTCGATTTATGGCTGGCACAGATAACCCCACTCAACATGAGCCAAGGCCAGTTTCACTTTCAGATACTCATCTCTTGCCACGTGCAAAAAAACAGTTTAATTTGTGCATTTTTTTATATCCCTAGCCCAAATTCAGACTTCATCTCTGATCAGTCTGGTACAATTTTTCCCTTGCAGGGTGTCTAATAGATTTCCACTGTGTTCACTGCAGTTCCTGGTCAGAGCTCAATTCATTGAGCTTTATTTTCTGAAAGCTTCATCCTGAAACTGGTATTTGGGATGTTGGGGATTTAAATGTCCAGTGTCATGCTCAGGACAAGATATAAGGAATGGCAGGAGCAAGGCACACACATGGTGTCACTCCACTTTACTGGCACAAGTGCAGGGACACCCTGGCTGGCGATGGGGGACCCAATTGAACATTCTGCCAGCCTCAGCAGAGGGGCTGGAAGCCAGGATATCTCTCCCAGCCCCTTCCCAGCAGGCTCCAGGTCTGCAGCAACCCAGCACACAAAACCTCTTACTGGTCCAAGCCTGAGCTGCTGTTCCAGCAGTTTGCCATGGATAATGTTCATACTTTACAGCTTTACAGAAAATCACTGAGATTGATACAGATCTGCACTTTATTAATTTTTCCAGCTGTCAGCAGTGAATTAATCCAGCTGGAGACTGATTTAACTTCTCAATAATGTCCAGATTTTCCACACAGTCAAAGTGATTTCCCATTACCCAGAGTGGTGTTTGAGTAGCCAGGTGGAGCACCCCAACATCACTGCTCACTCCTTCCAGACGTGCCGAGAGCCCACTGAGAACACGCCTGGCTGACAGGTATCCTCTCCAGGTGAGAGTCTGTGGGGTTGAAAGAAAATCTCTTTTTAACTAATTCTATGTCTTGGCCGGACAGAGCATTAAGATTGAGGAGAGGGGGAAGTGCTACTTAAGGCCTTACAGAGCTGCTGCATGGCAGCAGTTTTAAAACACATTATATAAGGGCTGCTTTTGTTCTCAGAGCTGGGTTTAAGTCAGTAACAGCCTTAATTCCACGTCTTCTCAACTGAGGTCTTTTGCCTTTGGACCCACAGCACACACACAGTGTCCTGGCATGTGACCTGTCCTCACCTGCAGCACTGCCTGCACCACCCAGAGCTGTGGATGCAGGAGCTCCTGCTAAAGAGTCCTTGCACCCAGCCAGCTCTCCCTTCCTGCTGATTAGCTGGAAGTCTCCATTCTTGGCCTTGCTGTCCCTGGCATTGAGATGCTTCCCTGGCTGATGGCCTGAGACCACTTCTAATGCCCCTACAAAGATGATGCCAGCACCTCCTCAGCTCCTCATACAGCACCCAGCACCTATCAGAGCCACAATGAAACCCAGGCAGAGAGGTAAATGTCTCAAGATGCTGGTTTTGATTAATCATAGACTTAGAAAGGTTCTAAATAATACATAAAGAAAGAAAAAAATCGACAATTATAGCCTGGCTATTTTTGAGCTGATCCTTGCAGACAGAGATGGGCTACACCCTGTATGCCAGCCCTGTTAAACCAGTGTTGCCTCCCAAGTCTAGGGTCTAATTTAAGTGAAATTAATTTGATGTTTAATGTAATCACTGTTCCTGGAGTCCACAGATTACCCTGGTGATAACCCAAGAGATCATTCCAGGCAGCTACGGCCCATGCCAGCAAAAACCTCCTCCTGCCCAGGTGCCACCACCCAGCACTCTGCTTTCCAATCCTACTTTCCCTTTTGCTTTCACTTTCTGCCCCAGCTCATTTCCCTGTTGTCTCTCGGTGCTCCGTGGCAACTGCACGTGCATTACACATGGACATTCCTTCAAAACCACCACACCTGGCCAGGTGCATGGGGCCATAAATTATGACACTCACTTGGACTGGCAGGTGCAAAGATCAGCCTTGCCAGGACTATGTATTTAATCTCACTTCCTCCTTTTCCCATAACTCATCCTATTTACTCCACAGAAAGCAAAGCTACAACTGGTTTGACAGAGTGCCAGAAGGTCTTGCTTGCATCCTCACCAGCATGGGAAACTTCCACAGCTTCTACATCACCCGTGCAAAGAGGTAATGACAAACCCAGCAGGGACTGATAGTGTCTTGGCAGCTGCCGGATTTTAGAAATATTGTAGCATCCATAGGTGAGATGGAAGCACGGGGGTAGGAGGTGTGCTGGAGGCTGGAAGTATTGGGAGACCCCTGGTACTGCAGACTTAGCCACTTATTAGCTCTCAGATAGTCAAAACCAGAGGGGAAAATATGAAATTCCTTTCTAGCCCTTCAGACAATGTCAGCATGTTATTTGAGCATCTTCCAGGCAGGACAGTATTTTTGTCCCTGCCCATGGTGGGAGGGTAGAACTGGATGATCTTTAAGGTCCCTTCCAATCCAAACCACTTTGTGATTCGTTTTATGATTTATTGTACAGTGGCAAATTAATTTAGGAGGAAAGTAAAACCATTCAGCATCTGAAAAAGAGTATTATTTCCTGCAGCATTAATCGGTGGCATCAGTACCACGTAATTTGTTACCGGTGGCATATTTCTGTATGGCTTCATTTCCTTAAAAGCATGGGAATTAATGAGGTGTTTGCCTTGTGAAGGGACTGGCAGGCTGAGCATAATGTGGGCAATCACTGGAGAGGCTTCCTGGCTGCTCCCAGGGTTTGTAAACCACAGTGTAAATACCACAGCTCTGCTGCCCTACAGGGATTAATCTGCTCTGAGGCAGACGTGATTCCAGCAGCTGAGCACCTGCCCCGCTGTATTTAAGTACAGAACAAGAATTCACCTCACTTAAGTAATGTACAGCAATACTGAATCATCATTATTTGCTTCTCAGTGACTGAGTTACTGAGGATGACTTTTCCCAGAAGGAAGTCAGTCAGGGACCGTCCAGCCCAAGGGTGTCACTGGCCCCGTGGATCACAGCCCTTCTGCTCATGCCATAATTGTATTTCACCTCCTTATCGTGTGTACACTGAGGAACTCCAGGAGGGAAAACCCCCATCCCTCAGCAGGGGTGCAGCCCAGGGCAAAGGGACAGCCCAGCTGCTGAGGGGACAATCTGCTGCTGGGGGTTGGTGGTTGACTGCTGCATGCTGGAGCCATTCCCAGGAAAGGGAGAGATGGGAGAGGGCTTGAGGCTGATAGGTGGAGGAGGGTGATTCTGCCACTCTATTCCACTCAGGTGAGACCCCACCTGCAGTGCTGTGTGTAGCTCTGATGTCCACAACATAAAAAGGATTGGAGAGGTTCCAGTGGAAGCTGGAGACCCTGTGCTTTGCAGCCAGGCTGGGAGAGCTGGAGGTATTCACCTGGAGAAGAGAAAGCTCCAGGGACACCTTAGAGCTCCTTCCAGTGTCTAAAGGGGCTCCAAAAGAGTTGGAGAGGGTCTTTGGACAAGGGATGAAGTGACAGGACACAGGGAATGGCTTCCCCCTGCCAGAGGGCAGGGTTAGATGGGATACTGGGAAGGAATTCTTCCCAATGAGGGTGATGAGGTGCCGGCCTCTCCCGACTTAGCATTAAAATGGGTTACCCTAAAAAACCCTTCCCATGTTTTACGGGAGTTCAGAATTTATTATCTCTTTTATACACATGCATTATAGATTTATATAAACTTGACCTTTTAAGAGCTGCCCTATGCACTTGCTGAGCATTACATATGAACCAAGCATGAAATATTTCAACCAACAGCTTCCAGATGATGTGTGGGTAAAATTCAGGGCTGGGGAAAGGAGAGCAGAGAGGTCCTCAGAAAGTCATGTGCTACAGAGAAATGTGCCTCCAACCTCAGCCCTGCAGCTCTGCACTCTCAGACCTTCGTCCTCTCTCTCCCAGACTTGGGCAGGGGCACAGGTGGCCTCATCAAGGTGTGGTGAGATCCCTGAGGACAAAAAAAGGTGCAGTGGTGACTTCAGCTGCCAAAGTCCTAAATAATGAAACACTTTTGGGGCTGGTCAGAAAACAGCAGAGAAGTTATAGGAATTAGGAAAAAAAAATCCTGTTTGATATTTTCTCATGGATGTTGTATAAAGCACCTTTCCTACAGGTAACAGGATAACTCCACCATCAAACCCCCACTAAAGCAGGGCAGAAGCAGCTCAAATCCCTGTGTCAGAGCTGGTGACTGTGGCAGTGAATCTCCCACCGCAGGCATTGCAGTATTAACATTTAAAAAATCACGAGACCTCAAATATCCCAACGCTAAGACTCATGACCTTTAAGTCAACTAGATTCAGGTTTCTTTTTCTTTGACTCTTGCTGCGCTTTTGGGATGGAAATAAAAGACCTTTTTAGGTTTAGGGAACTATACAGGGAGCCTCCACCACCCATTTCTTCCCACATTTACATTCTTGGTCCCCTAAGTTCACTTATCATAAGTGCTGGTTTATTTTCAAGCAGTTCTTTTTCATGTTGCTGCATTTTGATAATCCTTGCTTTTGAGGCAACTCTTGACACGTTTTTGGGCTCAGATTAAATGAGTCTCCCTTTGAGATTCACTCTGACCCAAACCAGCATTAAGGAAGCCCTGAGGTTTGTCCAGGTTGGCTCACAAGTAGTTAGGAGTAGCCTTATGCATTTTATAGGTTACAGGGAAAGCCAAGGACTGAAATTCAAAGACAGAATATTAGAAAATTCCCCAATTCTGAGGTCCTAAAGCACAGCCCCATGCTATGCCATAGCCCTGGGCACACAATACCCTAGCAGCCCTCATACAATCCTCTTGACATGTTTCTGCCTTTGATAACAGACTCCCCTGAAAAACCAAACCCCAGGTCAGAGAAAGCCATGCCTTGAGCTGTGTTTGTTTGGTTGGCTCAAATGAAAATGTAGAGTCAGATGCTTGTCAGCTGCTCTATAGTGCTGAAAAGAGTCCTCTCCTGCTTTTCCTCTTCGTTGCCAAGGTGTGTACTTTAGATAAAAGTCCCGTTTCTGACCGAGGCATTCACTGCTGCTTCCAAGAGAGAGAGGAACAGGCTCCGTTCCTGCTCTCCCCCATCTCTACCACCATCCCAAGGTGCCTCATGGCTCCTGGCCCTTGGCATTACCTGCTGCCACGAGCAGGCAGAGACCCCCCAACACCGCCTCTCTGGACTGTGAAGAGGCACGGAAACCCCCCAGATCCGCTGCCCACGTTCTGCAGCCCCCAATCCCCTCCTCGCTGCCCTGCTGGGAGCTCCCCACGGCCTCGGGGCCGATGGAGCCGCAGGCACGGGGACGAGGCACATCGGCTCAGCTTGGAACAGCCACCCAGCTCAGCCGGCGGCTCTGTTTGCACGTACAGATAAATATACATGAGGCAGAGCCGAAAAGCCAGAGTCAGCTCCTCTCCGAGCCCTGCGGCTCCGGTTACGGCGCTGCCCGCGCCCCGTGGCACGGACGCTCCCTGGAGCAGCCGCCAGCCTGGCACGGCGCGGAGCAGATGGCCAGAGCCGCTTGGCCCGCGGCCGCCGCCAGCCCCCGGCTCCTCGCCTCACATGATGCTCACCGAGGCCACCTGGGCCTCCCGCGGGCCGGGCAGGACACCGCGCCACCGGGGGCAAAGCCGGAGCATCGCTGGCGTGGCAGGGGTAGCACTGAACGGGCGCCAGAATCACAGCGCCCATCCCAGCATCACCATCTGCTGTGGAGGATCCTGCTCCCGCTCCATGTGAGCAGCAGACCGGGGGAGCCGTGGGCAGAATTTGGCAAGCAAAAACACTCTTAAGTTAAGCTGGATGGCAGAGGGCTCACAGCACTTCAGACAAATCCTCAAAAGCTACAATCACCCAGTAACGATCTGCCTATGGTGGCTGGTGTTGATGCAGGTTCGTCCTGCTGCCCAGAGCTCCCAGGAAGAATCCCCATTTGCTCCTTGCATAAGGGCACAGGGAGCAGAAGGGGCACGGCAGAATAGGTGTCCTGGGCTGCAGGAAGAGCAGAAAAGGGGTGGCAATGGCAGGAAGCAGGTTCTGTGCCTGGCAGCCACCCCGCGGGCTGGGGACACTGGCTGGAGTCAGATCCTGCAGCCGGGCTGCAGGGAGAGAAGCTACATGCAGGTATGGGAGGCGTGCATGGCTTGGTGCTGCCCTGCCCTCCCCGTTAGGGGCTTTGCACCCTCACCAGCAAACTGGGAGGGTTTTGCCCCAGAGCAGTGTTCACTCTGCCGTGGCAGGGCTCAGCTGGGCTCGGGGTGCATCGGGGTTAACCCCAGGGAGTTACAGCAGCACCAACATAGCCCTGAGCACGTGAGAGCCAAACAGCTCCAAACTCCGCTCCAGGAGCCCCGAGCAGCCAGCACGGCCATAAAGAGCAGAGGCAGGACTGCTCCAGCTTCCTGGCACTCGGGGAATCTTCCTGGATCACATTACGTTCATGTGTCCTTGGCTCATCTCTGTACAGTTGAAAAACACTGTAAGGGGAGCCAGATAATTAGGACAGCTGAGGTCGAGAAGCAAAACCCAGGGAAGCAGTTCCTGCTAAACTGGAGACCTGTCGCTTTCACCAAACCAGACTGTCTGTAGAGCCCTGCTTCGCTGGGGAGCCCCTGCAGTCAGGGGCAGCAGGACCTGCCCACCAAAGCTCCATGCTGTGCCACAGCATCGTCCTGAGGAACTGCCAGTTCTGCTGTGGGAGGGATGGTGGTGGAGTCACCATCCCTGGAGGTGTTCAAGGAATGACTGCAGGTGGCACTCAGTGGTTGACAGGTCTGGTTGACAAGGTGGAGATCAGGCAGAGGTTGGACTCAGTGACCCTGAAGGTCTTTTCCAACCTAAAGGATCCTGTGATTCTGCCGTTTTGGGTCTCCAAACAAACCAGAAGGCAGGCAGGGATTAAGGGCGCTGGCTGGGTGCTGCCTCCATGCTGGCACAGCTGAGCACAGTGGTGTCACTGCAGTGACACTCAGCATTTACTCCTTTGGCTCTGCATGTCCTGACCTGTGCTGTTACTGAAGACTCCCTGCCCCAGGGGATGTTCCCAGGCACTGCCACCGCACAAATAAATAACAACAATGCTCCGATGGGGGTGGGGGGCTGTCATCTGACCCAGCGCCACCAATGGAAAGAGCAAAGAGCTGGTGGCTGTGTTTGCCCCCAGCACTGTGAAAGCACTGGCATTTGGTCACCAAGGGAAGGGCTGGCAGGAGGCTTGTTTGGAGGGGAGTGGCCACGGTGACTGAGCAGAGCTGAGCTGGCACCAGCATCCACACAACTCCAGGCTTTACTGGTGTGTCCAAACACCAAATGCACCAAGCACAACACCCACACCTAAAGTCCAGGAGCTTTTCTCTTACCTTTTTTTTTTTAGAACTGCTTCTTTAAGGAGTACTTTCACAATGATAAAGATGCTTTCCCTCTCCAGGGTATCCCCTCACTGAATGAGGACTGGTCCTCATTTCCTTGGCTCTTTGGGATTTGGTCTTTTGAATTTGAATAAGCCTAGAGCAGAAAGGGACACAGATCAGGAGGGCAAGACACGCTCTCAGCCCAAAGGTACCAGCTCCAAATGCAACCCTGAGCCACGGGCAGGGAGGAGGAGGAAGCAGCTGTCATGTGCGTGTCACCAATGGATGTCCCCTTGTCACCCTTGAGTTATGCAGTGGTAGAAGCAAAACACAGAATTCAGCAGGGACCACTCCCTTGCAGATCTGCAGCTCAGTCACTCAAGGACTGAAAAGTGACAGCCTTTTCCTTGCAGGCTCTGGCCAGGCTGTGCAAGTGAGGATGACAACAAGGCCAACGACCTCAGTAAGTCAGCTGTGAGACCAGCACTGGAGCGGCAGTCCAGGTGGCACTGGTACTTAAAAATGTGACCTTAAGTACAGCATCCCAGGACTCATGGAGAACATGGCCTTACCTCTTCTACTTTTCCACTTTTGGGGGATCTTAGGAAAAACAGAAAGAGCTTTCTCTAATCCAGCCAATCAGGAGGGATAAACCAAATTGCCACTGGCACCACCCCAGTTCCCCAGTTTCCAAGGAAATAATAAATTTCCATAAAATCAGGGCACAGTTTGTGGTGCCATGGGCAGGGACATTTTCCACTAGACCACTCTCTAACCTGGCTTTGAACACTTGCAGTGATGGGACAGCCACAGCCTCTCTGGGTAACCAGTTCCATGAAGTTATAAAACATTTCCAGAAAGACAGAAAAGAACCAAAGGCCAGGCTCTGCTGGGCACCGTGGCAAACCTGGGATTTCTGTGGGCAATCCGAAGGAGCTGGGGAGAGAGAGGCAAAGCAGAGCACCACTCCCGGGGTAACAGCCAATGCAAGCTCCTGCCCTGAGGCTGATCCCATCATGTTTCCAAGAGGAATGCTGAGGGAACAGCACTGTCCTTGCAGCTGCCTCAATGACAGGAATAATGTGCTGCAGAGCTAAGGGGGACAATGGGATGATGATAATGAAAGTACAGGAGTGAAAACTCATTACTGGAGATGCTTGGGAGGCATCCTGAGGGATCCCCTTAGGCTTCCTGGGCTGCTTTAACCCTTTGGGCGTGGCTCTGGTACTCAGGCCAGTGTGCTGTGCTGCTGACTGTGCTTTCCTCCTCATTTTCTCCCATTTCTTTATGAAAACAGCTTTCCCTTTCTCCACACAGAGCACCGTGCACATCACACAGCAGAGGCCTGCCGTGCCCTTCGGCACTCAGCTTCCTGGGACTGTGCATGCAGAGCAAAAAGCAGAATGGGGTTTCTGGGCAGCTGGTCCAGAAAAGAGTCCAATAATTTTTTCTCCTATTCCCAGCAGTTCACATGGAGATGGGAGCAGCGACTGGACAAGGCAGCCAGCCCAGCTCCACAGGTGAGCTCATTCCCTCCCAAAGGGAGGAGTCTTCCCTGACTGTTTTTGGCTCCTGGAGCAGAAGGAATCTATTTCAGCATCGTTAATGTTGCTTAGGATGCCCTGGCATCCTGCCAGGTTTCTGAAAAGTTAGAGATGCCCATCAGGCATCTCCATGGCAGCTCTGGAGTGCTGATCCCAGCTGGGTCCATGTTGGAACAGCAGGATGCCAGGTTCATCTTCCCCGGCCTCTTGGAAGGGCAGAAGGAACTGAGAGGGGCTCTGGTTCCTCTTGATGCCCTCCCAGGCTGCTGCAGGAGCAACACATCAGACACCCAGGGGCTTTGACATGCCAAATGGCTCTTCCCAGCTAGTGCCAAAATTCCTGGCAAAGGTACTTTTGGCTTTTGGGAGGTATTGGTATGTGGTAAAAGTATTTTTGGAAGGTTGGGCTGGTACAAAGTGATTTGGGGTTTTGGGCTTCTCCCAAAGCCTGGAGGTGCAAGCAGCCCGTACCTGGTGAGTGTTTCATACTCCAGCCCATGACAGACAACCCAGCATTCCCATGGCAGGGCAGCAGGAGTACAGGACACCACTGTGGTGTCAGGATTTTGGGTGGGAATGGCAGTAACAGCCAACCTGAGAGAAGATGTGGCCCTTGAGGAAGGCAGGAGATGAAGAAAAGGAGGATTTCATTGTCAAAAGAAATGAGTTTATGTGTGGAACAGATAGTCCAACCCCCCTGGGGACACATTCTTCCTGCCAGCCAGCTTCACATGTGAGGGACACAACAGACCCCCTTCATGTCACTCCAGTCCTGAGGACACACAGAATCAGCAGGATTCCAGGTCCAAGGATGCTCAAAGGCAGCAAAACCCAGCCTGACTCACTCTGAATTAAATATATACTTCTCCTTTTGGCGTTGTCTCACCTCATCCCATCCTGACAAGCACCAGATTCTTCACTCAAGAGCACCTGAGATGGTGTTTTGGTAGCCATAGCTCAGAGGGGTGCCCACAGAAACACCAGGGGTACTTCTTCAAACAGAAGCCTTGCAGCAAATTCCAACTGTTCAACTCTTACTCCTGACACTGCAGCAAATATGGACAGAGCTTCTCAAAAACAAGAGCCAGTTACCTCTACCCTTCTCCAAGGCAGTGGTGAACCTGTTTCTGTTGCCAGGGTTGTGTCCTCAGCTCATCCAATAGCTCAGGTGTCCAAGATCACCATGAGAGCATCCAGCTCCCTCCACAGCATCCTTGGGTTAAGAAGAAATAACCCCAGTGAGTGCTGTTCCATGACCTTGCCCCCAAATGACCACTCAGGTCCTTCAGCTCTAGCCCAAGCAAACAGGGAGCCTGTCCTCCTGCAGGCCAAGCTCACAGGGAACAGCAGCCCCACTCTTAGGGTGTCTCAGGAAGGAAGGTTTGGAGGTTCAGCCCCCCAGGGTCCCTGTCACTCCAGAAGGGTTGATTCCTACCCTGTGCACTTCCCTTCAAACACCAGGAGTCACACTGAGCTTCAGGTATTTTTTCCAAACTTGCCTTCCATTTACCTTTGCCTTTGTATTAGAGAACACCAGACTGGCTGAGCAGTTGAGATAACTCCTTTGTCTACTGGGTCAAAAAGAAGAGCTTTGCTCATCCCTGCAGCAGAGAGATGTTGATAAAATACAAAAAAAAGTACTTTCTGCATCTCCCAGGATATGCCATGCTGGTTGCTTAATTAGAAGGGGCAAAGCTCCCTCCTGAATAAACCAGAAATAGCCTTCCAGGGAAAAAATAACCCTGCCTGGGTATTCTGGGGGATTGTTGGAAAGAACAGCTATACATTTTCCCCAGTCTTGCACAGTACAAGAGCCAGAATTTTGGAGGAGGAATATGTCCAGAAAGCCAATCTGCTCTGGGGGAGAAACTTCCTTCACCTTTAATGCTGGTAAAAGGAAGTAGAGTGCATTTTCCTCTCCTTCATTTCTTCTCCTATGTGTTTTCATCTGCCTGCCTTGGATACATTTGTCACATGTCAGCCCCACCTGTCAGGGGGCAGTTTTGTGGGGAGTGCTTGACAATAAAGCACACCCCCAAGGGCACAGCTAATGGATAGTTCAGGTTACCAGAATACCTTAACAAAAGAACCCTAAACCCTCTGCAGGGTCACACAGGCCCTTCACTGTCTTCAAAGGACGAATTATTTGAAGATGATACAAGGATGAATGTCTAAGGACTGCGTGCAGCCCAGCCAGGACCACTCTGCTCACCCAGGAGGGCCAGCAGCAAACCCCAAGGCAGGCAGCAGGCTTCAGGTCAATGATCCATGCTCGGACAGACAAGGCAGCCTCTGGAGAGCCTCACAGCCCTTGGTGGCAGTGCTGGGGACAGAGGCAGCGCCTCCAGGTGCCGCAGGCAGATCCCCATCCACCTGCCAGGGGAGGAGGAGCTCCCTGCCAGCGCCTCCCGAGGTGCCCGAGGACACACGGCCACTCCCGCAGGTCTCTGTCCCAGGGCATCCATGTGGTTGTTTTCTATTTAAAAAGCTGTAGCAAAACATCTGCTGAATCCCCAGGTGCTTCGAAAGCTGTTCTTGGAGGAACAAAGAGCAGCAATTGTCACAGCAATGCCTTTTGTCGCTGAAGAAAGGGAGAACAGAAAAAAAACAGAGAAATAGTTACAGTTCTGTCCGGGAGCACTGAGCTGCGACACACCTCGAGCCACACCCCACTCCTCACACAGCTGTTCCCACAACTGTGTGCAGGCAGGATGTCCCCAGATTCCTCATGGAAGGAGTGCTGGGCAGTGTTATAAGCCAGGGAGCAGCCAGGCTTGCCTTTTATCCCCAGCAACCCCACTCAGAATGCAGGACCTGCTGCCAGAGGCTCGCCCACCTGCGGGCAGGTATTTCCCCACAGGAAGCAGAATTCGCCTCCAAAGCATCACTCCCGCTGTGCCTCTTGGGTCACAGCATCGACTCACTTCTGAACCAGCCCTCATTGTCTCCCTGACATCTAAACTCGTCCTTGACCTCCCCGGCAGGGCTGCCCCTGCCATCAGTTAGCTTGTGTGGATACCAGGAAACTGAATACATGGGCTTATAGTTCAGTGGAAAGTTCTGCTGCCGTCTTAAATCATAAAGCACAGCTGCTGACACAGCAGAACTGCAGGATGAGGCATCTGAGCAGCCTGGGCTTGGAAAACACCAGCAGGAGAATAAGGGCAGGGAGGGAGAAAGGACAGGGAGGCCAGGAGAGCAGATTAAAACTCTCCAGAGTGCAGCTGTAATGTGTTATCCACCATGGACGCATCCCAGCCCTCCACAGCTCATTTGCAGTTGGGAGAGGAAACAGCAGCTGAGATTCAATGTCTGCAAATGCAAAGTAATGGTTGGGAAAAAACAAAACAAATCCCAGACTTCAAATATATCTGCAAACACACACACGAGAACGAGCTCTGAGTGAGACATTGAGGAGGAGAGGGATCTTGGCAGTCTGGGTGGAGGGTGCAGTGAAGCACCCAGCTCCTGGAGGTGAACAAAGCCAGCCTAAGGCTGGCATGGAGAACAGGACAGGAGCCACTGGCACATCTGCACACGGAGCACGGCTGGCCCTGGTCTCCCATCTCAAAAGGGACACAGCAGAGCTCACAGGGCTCAGAGGAGGAGGAGCAGCAACAGGGAACAACTCCTGCAGGAAGGCTCAGCACCTCGGAGGTGACACTGGAACTGCTTCATGGACAACACAGCTGGCAAAACCAGGAATACTTTGTTGTGACACAAAGAGTACCAAATGAAAGGCAGAAGTTTCAAATAATGGGTATCAGCCATCGATCAAAGGGCTTATCAGGATATGTTAGTTCCAAATTACATTATGGGGGAGTCACCTTTAGGTAACTTTGGTGTTGCCTCCAGTGGGGTTACAGGCTCAGGATTTCTTTCCAGACAGTGGAGAAGCCCCTGAAACACCAGGGTGTAACGTGCTCCAAGTTGGACAGCCAGAGCAGGCCACCACACCAAGGAGAAGGGCAGCCCTAGCACCTTTTCCAATACAGGCATCTACAACAGTCTTGGAAAAACATTTGGACACCCTCACCCATGGCCCTGGCAGGACCAGGATTCCCAGCAGCCTCCCTTCGACAAGCAGAGGTGGAATATCTTCCCAACACACCTTCTGCTAGAGCCTTTATGGACCTCTGTGAAAGCAAAACACCTGCACAAGAGTCAAAACCCTTTCCCAGGAACACAGCCTGCAATTTCCCTTTCCACCCAATGGGATTCAAATAACCTAATTCTTGCTCTACATTCATACACTCCCACTCTCCCCCAGATCCCCCCTTGAGAAACACCAGCCATGTGGTAAATACAAGTAATCATGGCACTCTGATAGCAGCTTTTGCTCTCTGGACATTATTTCTTCTCCCTGGGACCTGAGTGAGCGTTTGAAATCCTGCAGCAAATCCAGTGAGCTGCCTTTATTTGAAAATCAATATGGCATAAAAAGCTTTCTCCTTTCTCTCCCCAAAATGAAAATATTTTTAGCTTCAAAAATAACCTGGCCCATGGACAGGTGTTGCTGGTCATGTCCTTATCTCAGCCAATGAGGAGGTTACTGTTTTCCATGGAAAACTCATGGAGCAGGAGGGTTCACTGCTGGATGAGAGGTAGCACAGCCTGTGCCTTCCTCATGGCACACACCACAAATCACCATCAGAAACCTTCCCTTTCCCCTCTCCAGGAAAAATATAGAGGATAAAAGAAGAGAAAGAAACATGCAAAAGAGTATTTCAAACCCAACCACCTTCTCCCTGAAAACTGGCATTTCTAGGAAAGCAGGAGCTCCCTGTTGATGCTTTCAGTGTGCTGGAAGCATCCTGTGGCATGACACAGGTGAGGCTGGTGCAGGAGGGAAAGGTGGGGACCTCAGCCCCTGGGCAGCCAGGCCAGGAGCAGCCACCTCACCACTGAGAGACAGAAAAGAAGGCTCGAGGGATTTGTACAGCCTGGCAGGAAGGGCAGTGCCTGCAGCCCCCAAGGCAGCAACCTCAACTTGCTCCAGGCTCAGAGCTGCCAGGGAAAAAACCTCTGAGCTCAACATCAGCTGGTACCACCAGAGAATCCACAGTGAGGTCAGCTCAGGTCCCTGCATGGCCTGGGCTGCAGCCCTGGACTGGCTCTTACCAAGATGTGAGCCATGCCAGGGCTCTTTGGAGCTGCAGAGGAACAAGGACAGGAGCAGAGCTGGAGGAGCAGTGAGGCCGGGACACGCAGTGAAATCCCTGCAGGAGCAGAGGGAAGAGGGCTGGAGCACATTTGGTGCAGGACCTGGGTGACACCAAGCTTAGGATTCAGCTGTGCCAATGAATAGTTCAGGAGAGCAGACTGTCCCACCTGGGGTGTGAGGGGGAAGGGACAGCAGGAACAAGGGCTGCACCCCAGGTGAGCAGCCGGGGAGGAAAGGGTGCTTCAGACCAGGCAGGAGCTGTGGGGCTTGGTGACAGGTGGGTGCTAAAGGCCAACAGGCAGATGGTGAAACTGTGATTAGAAAGTCACTCCAGCCATAAATCTCAGGGACCTGAAATGGAGATGGGCAAGCCCCAGATGGCTTGGAAATCTACTTGGCAGAGTCCAGCATGGCTCAGCGTGCATCTGGCCCTCCTGCCTCCTTGTCCTCCTCCTCAGCAGGTTTAACCTCCTCACCAGGTTTAACCACCTCCAGCCAGCTCTTCACAGCCAGAGCTGAACCAGGGACCCCAAAACAAAAATTCCTCTAATGCACGAACTGAAGAGCAAAACCTGGGCCCCAACAACATTGTCACCCATCCTGGCCTGGGACTCTGGCCCCATTACTGGGGGTTACAGGCACGTCCCATCCCTGGTGCCCCCATCTTGGCCAGAATGCTGTGACACCATCCAGGGGGGCACGGGGGGCTCAGGACTGTACCACAGTGCACCAGCAGAGCTGGATGGATGCAGGTTCCCTGCAGCCACACACTCTATTTCTGGATATGCTGAGGAGCTGCTTAGCACTGGATTTGCAGGCGAGCCTGGGGGCGTATCAGCTGTCCAAGCTCTGGAAGGGGCTCAGGAACAGAAAAGGGACAGCAGGAGATTGGGAGGGGACAGGTTTTATATAGAGATCCACGGGAAAACCCGTGTCTCCAAACACAGTAACCTAACACCAGGTAGTAGTACTAGTTCCTGCCCGTGGATCCAGGACAATAAATTTTCCCACCTGCAGGCAGAAGAGCCCACTGCCCTCACACTCCCGCCTGAAAAGCACCAGCAACACCCACAGAAAGGCACCCTGCCCATGCCGAACCCCCTCTCTGCCAGCGGGTGCCTCACACAACCTTTCCCAAGGCTGCCGGAGAGCCCTTCAGCCCCACAGGTGCTGTCGCTCCCCCGGGACCCCCGGCCAAGGCGGGGGCTGGCAGCACGGCCGGGACTGGGGCCAGCGGTAAAATTAGAACGCGTGTCCCTGCCAGCCCCTTCTGCGAGCTGCTGGGACCATCTGAGCCCGTCTAACCCGCACTGTAACCCTTCATGTCCCCCGTTTTGTGGGCTGGGACAGTTACTAGAAAGCCAGGGATTTGCAGGGCTTTCCTTTTTGATCAGCCGTGTCCAGCTACCCCAGGCAGCCGGACTCGCGGGCTGATGGGGCAGAGAGGTTGGATTTTTTGGATACTTTGCGACGGTCGGGATTGCAGCCTGCAATGCCTTCTCTGCTGTCCCTTTCCACGACAGGCAGTCCTGCAGAGACCGATCCTCCCCGCTTCAAAGGTTCCTGTCCCCTTTCCAGCCTCTTCTCCCCACCGCTGCCCTCCTCCTGCAGCAGTTTTTGCTATTATTTACGCTCCTAAGCATCCTTTGAGTTCTGCCGGGGGACGGGACCCAAAGAGAAA
Source organism: Cettia cetti (assembly GCA_013401135.1). Taxonomy (NCBI): domain Eukaryota; kingdom Metazoa; phylum Chordata; class Aves; order Passeriformes; family Sylviidae; genus Cettia; species Cettia cetti. The sequence continues at coordinate 70,292 of VZUI01066464.1, read as the reverse complement.
GCCTTTTAAGGATTTGTGCCAGCGCCGGGAAGCGAATCCCCCCCAGCGAACAGTGGTGCTGGGGGATTTGAGTGTAGACAAGTGCTTGAAGCTGAAAAGGGCAGAGAGAGGGGAGGGAGCCGGGGGCACGCTCTGAAACCAGACCCCCCCGCCCGAAACGCAGCTCCTTCCTCTGCTTTAGGAAACGGATCCCTCCTGTGATTTCCTTTCAAAGGTGACTTGTAACCTCTTCATTAGGGTCGGCTTTGGCAGAGCGCTGATGGTGCAGCTGCAGGGCCGGGGCTGCGCGGGGCGGGAGCGCGCTCGCCTTGCCAAGGCTGGGCAGCACTCGCGGCTGCTCGGCGCAGCGGCGGCAGCACCGGCGCCCCGGCCATGCGCTGATGGGTACCATGGACTTTAAGACAGATGCCAGTGCAGTCACCATCAATCTGCTGCTTATTGTGCGCCCCGAGGAGGCAGCGAGCAAGGAGAAGGGGCAGCGAGAGGGGCAGACGGAAGGCGGCCGAGGCGCAGGTAACATCGCGCCTGCACCGGGCGAGGGAGGGCAGGGCTGCAGCTGCACGCGGAGAAGGAAGCAGCAGCTTTGGAGCAGCATTTGGGCTTCCTCTCCTCTTTCTCCTCTTTGCACACATGCTGCCAAACTCTAAAATGCCAAGTTTTTTGTTGGCCGGTGCCTTGCTGGAGCCACGCTGCGAGCTGTGCCCTGTCCAGCTGCAGCGCGCACAGCCCCGGGTGCAGGAGCGGGACACGCGGGGACACCGATCCGAGGGTTGTGTTTGCACCTCGCTGTGTTGTGCGCTGCCCTCACGGGCTCTCTGGGCTGTGCACGGGGAGCAGGGAGAGGGCTCTGCAGTTCCACCTCACACCAGCACCCGCTGCCCTGGAGTACAGGAGCAAAGTGTTTTGTTTGCAGCGTGCCCAGGCTTTGTCTCCGAGTCTCACTGTCCTGAGCCATTTATAGCTACAGTTTGGGACAGCGTCCCTGGCCCAGCTCCCTGTCCTGCAGAGGGTCTTCCAAAAAGCTACAGCTGTGCTCTGCAATTGCAAGGGGAGCCTCCCTGCAGAAGTAAAAGGAGGAGAACGAGTATTCCTGCACTAAAACCTGGGAGAGAAGCTGAATTTTCAGCCAGTCCCAGGCTAACAACTATAGGCAGGGCCATCACAAAGTTGTGTCCATGCTCTATCAAGCATGGCATCCAGCACCTGCCCAAATAAGAGCAAATCCTACCAAAGCAGCTTAGGCCTGGAGTAGTGCACTTTCTGCCCCCTGGTATTTCACACTTTAGCAACAAGAACCACAAGCCAAGGCTGCAGAGGAGCCAGAAGATGGATCCTGATGACACCTGGCATCAGCTGGGAAAAGGGTTGCATGAAAGGGTTCAGGGTGCTTGGCCTTCAGTCCAGGAGGGCCCTGCCAATCTCCCATTTCTGTCTTACAGGTTCGGAGGGTGATGGCAATGGAAACAGCAGATCACAGGCACCTCAGGGCACAGGCCTGAATGGTAGGTCACCCCCTCCCTCTGTGAGAAACCAACCCCAGAGCACAACCCAAAGCTCCAAGCTGTGCCTCTCGAGCATAAAAGTGCTTCACACAGCCCATCCCTTTCCAGAGCTGTCAGGGGCTCCCTCTGCGCTCTCTGTGCCCCATGGACAGGATGCACAGGGGTGGCACTGCCAGGCCCCTGCACATCCATCTGCAGGGATTCTCCTGCCATGGAGCTTGGTCGCATTACAAGTGCACGGAGCTCTTACATTTCACAGCCAGCTGATGGCAGGGGAAATTCAGTGCCCCCAATTTCTCAGGTTGCAGCTAGAGCTTCCAGAGGCTTCCCCAGCACCCCCACAGCTTAAAGTCCGGGGGATGCAAAGAACCTTTTCAATCATCTCCCCACCAGTCCTTTCTTCATCTCTCCCTCTCAAAGACTGAGCACAAGGCAGGTGGGATTCTGACCAGGAATGATCTGGATTCTAGTTCTCAATGTTCCTCTGCCAATTCCCAGCCTTCTGCCCTAAAATAGTTGAGGAGGAACATGTGAGGAGGTGACCCCAGAACTGTGGAGCAGCTCCCAGGGAAGGGACTCAGACCATCTCATTTGCTCTCCTGGCAGTCTAAGCCTATGATGGCTTAGCAGAGAAAGGCAGGGGGGAAAGGTAGAGCAAGACACTGGTAATTCTCATGGTACCAGACAGTGGATTTTAGTTACACCAAGGAAGAACTTTGCTTCCACAGGTCAAATAATAGCAGCATGCAAAAGCCATGGCTGCTCCCAGCAGGATGCCTGGCAGGAGCCTGATCCCAGTCCCTCTGTAACCAGTGGTGGCTGGAGGCTGCACATAGTCTGGGAGCAAACAATATTTAATGGCAAGGCACTGCTTTGGGGCCTTTTTACAAAGCAGGTAACAAAAGCCTCCACTCCAGGAAGCAGATAAACGTCCTGCATTCTGTCCCACCGTCATGCTCAAGAGGTTCTGCAACCTGAACTGCAGAGTCAACCTACTCTATGAGTAAGAGGCTGGTATTGATAATTTCCCAGCCTGAATTAATGGCAGGGGTATTTGGCACACAAATGGGAATCCTTCCCTTGCAACTCTACCTTAGGCACAATTTAAACCCCTGAGAGGGGGGAATTCAGACACCAGAGGAGCAGGCAGAGCTTTGACTCCTCTGGCACAAGAAGGGTTAATGAATTGTCCCTTCACCAGCCGTGTCAGTGTCCCTATGAGGCCTCTGACACCCCTTGTGCTGCCACAATATTTTCAAACTTACATAATCCCCAGCCCCAGTGAGTCCAAGAGGCTGTGGCCCCACTCCACAAGATCCCCTCCCTGGGGCCTGGTCCTTGTCATGGCCACACAGCACCAATGGACTCGGACAAGCTGTGAGATCCAGGTTTCCCCCGGTGCCATGGGGACCCCAGGGCACTCTGAAAAAGAGCAAGAGCTCAGCCTGGCCAGCACCCACCAGAGCCCAGAGCGAGGGCTCGGTGTCCCCTGGCATTTGCTCCCTCCCCAGGGCACAGATCTGTGCTGCTTCCACCTGTGTGAACCCTGGGCACGTCAGGTGCTGCCCACACCTCCCTCTGCCCCGAGGACTCCAGGTCCAAACAGCCAGGGTGTCCCAGAAGGGAGAGATGAGCATGAGGATGAGTTGCTGACAACCACACCAAAGTTCCCACTTCTCCAAGCCCAGCAGTGCCCTTCTCCCCCAGCCACCTCTCCAAACATCCCTGATCCAAACACCCCTGCCCTGAGCAGCAGCAGGCTGGGCTGGAGCATCCCTCTGGAGAGGGGTCAGGCACCCTGGAGCAGGAGCAGTTGAGCTTTGAATCTGAAGGACAGGACTGAGCTTTCTGAGTGTTCCTTACCCCACTGCAGATTTAACCCCATCCTTGCTGACTGCCCAGCTCTCTCCAAGGCACTGAGATGTTTCCCTTTGTGCCCCCAGGCCGGCGCAGCCGCACAGAGCCCTGTGAGCAGACACCACCCATCGCTTCGGGCCCTGGCAAAGGTAAGTGGTGACCCAAGAGACACAGCAGGGCTTCACTGAGCTGCCAACAAGCTTTTTCTCCAATAAAACAATCTCAGAATGTCCCAAAAGAAAATATCTCACCCTGCCCCAGCTGCACCTCAAAGCACTTACTGGCCAAGGACTTGCCTGGCCACAAAACACAAGGAGAACATCAAGTGCTTCTCTGAGCTTGGAGCAACCTAGTCTAGTGGCAAGGAGTTGGAGCAAGAGGATCTTTAAGGTCTCTTCTTACCCAAACCATTCTATGATTCTTAATGAAGGATATTTCAATCAGGAATAATTCAATTAAAGATCATAAAAGCACCAGCAACCATTTTATACCAGCAGTTTTTAAAGCAATGATATAGCACGTTGAAAAATTCCTGTAGAATTACATTTTTCATTTGTTAAATGCCTTTTAAACTTAACAGCAGAAGGCATTCATCACCAGTAAGTTTGTTTCTTGAAAACAATGAATTTTAATTTATGGGGGAAAGCTTAGAAAGTGAAAGTTGGGGAGAAAACCGACAAAATAGCCAAGTAAAAATAGTCTTGAGCAATAAAAAAATTTGCTGAAATTTTTCTCCTGAAAATATAAAAACTTTAAGGAAATCAAGCCATTTGCATGAAGTCTTCTCTTTGAGAAACAACTTCATTATATCTTTAAATTAACTGACAAAATTCACCAGCCAGCTCTGTTCTGACACTCTGATATCTGCAACCATGCTAGAACTGGAGTCAAGCTCTAAGATTTAGGTTTTTACAGCTTATACAGTTTTTTCTGCTTTCTGGTTTTGGGGCTTAAAGGACATTGAATCTGCATAATCACAGGAGAAACTTTACTTTTCTACGGGTAAATGCTTCAGAAAAACTTATTCTTTGATGAAAATGCAGATTCCCACCTAATTAGCCAGTTCTAAGAGCTGACTTTAAAGGAAAACCCCAAATGTCATGAGGCTCCTGATAAATGTGTAAGAGGTGTGCCTGGATGGCAGCCCCGAGGTGCATTAACATCTTGACCTTCAGTCTCCTGAGTAACTTCTGCCAGATGCAAAACAGAAGCCCAGGAGCTCATGGAGCTCCTCCAGGGAACCTCAAGAGCTGAAAACCCTTCTGAAACACCTGCCAATAAATGCAGTCTCTGTCAAAAAGTTCAGGTAATTTTTATAAGAGATTCCCTCACTCTTTTTCTGGTACTTCCTTCTCTGAAACTTTAAAGACCAGAGCCCAGGCCTCCAGGGGAAGTTTTTCTGGAGCATCAGGGCATCCCTGGACCACAGCTGGCTCCATTGTCTCTTACAGGCAATGGCCTTTGCCAGACATTTTAGTATCACAAATCCAACCATTTTCATCACTTCAAGCCTTTCTATTTTATTCCAAGAAAAATCAATGAAAGAAATTGATTCTCTGCTTGCTGTAGCTCCATCAAGACCTCTTTAATATGGTGATAAACCTTGGCTCTCACCAGAGCAGCTGCTTTATCTAAAGTTAAGAGCTGCCTCGGCAGGCACTCCTGCCCTCCATATCCTGGTTAGTTTTCTCTTTTTAGGGAGTTTATCATTGTTTCCTGCAGGAACCCAAGTGACAGTGGAGATTCACCGTGGGGATACCAGCCCCCAGCTCATCAAGAGACTCTCCTTGGGAAAAGGTACAGGCCCAGCTTTAAACCCTGGCCCAGGCTCAGCCCATCCTCCCTTGCTGCAGCCAGGGGGCTCCAGGGGATGCTGCAGCCAGGGGGCTCCAGGGGATGCTGCAGCCAGGGGGCTCCAGGGGATGCTGCAGCCAGGGGGCTCCAGGCAGGGCTGAGGGGATCCCACTAACCCTGCCTGGCTTTTTGCAGGTTCCCAGAGGCTGAGAGGACACAACAAAGGTGAGGCTCTGCTCTATCACGGTGTGTGTCCAAGCTCTCCCTCCCCTGGGAGGCTGCTCCCAGGAGGAGAGAGGCTCATTCCTCCCATGGGGAGGCTGCTAAAGGGCACATGCTGCTGGACCCTGCCCATCACTGGGGCTTGAGGTGCAAAATCCTTCTGCTCTTGGGGTGTGGGTGTCTCCTCCTCCTCCTCTGGCCCTGGGATAAGGTGAGTGGTGACACTCCAGTGTCCCTCAGCAATCCCCCAGCTGCTGCAGAGCTCCCACTGGGGTTATCCAACAGCTCTGGAGCTCAGTGCTCTCTTCTTCCACGCCTGGGCAGGTTTGGCCGTGGTGGGCTGGGGTGGAACAGGAGATGTCTGTCTGCTGGGGAATGTGGGCTCTGTGGGACAGCAGGGAGGGGGTGCAGAGCACACTCCACAGGGTGCTGACATCCATGTCCAAATGGAAGGGAATGGGCAAAGAAGAGCCTCAGTTCCAGTTTTTTCCACCCAATCCTGCTCCCCACAATAATTTATTTCTAGTTGTCTCTTTTTCTGCGGGCAACAACCTCCTCCCTCCCTCTCTCTTAACTGCTTTGCAGGTTTCCAGAAGATTGAGGCCCCACGGCCACCGGGAGCAAAGGACCTGCACGGTAACTATCCCTTAGAAGTGTTCAGCTTCCCAAGCCCCTGTTCCCGGGGGTGGCAGAGGGGAGTGGCTTTGGGAACATCACATGTGCCCAAGCCCTGCCCACGGAAGGCAAACAGACACAACACCCAGGACTGCCCGAGGGACTGTGGTTCCCACTCCTGCACAGAGCCTCTGCAGATACAACCTGGCAAAGAAAAAACCTGATAACCACATTTACAAAAAAAGACTATCTCCTTACCAAAAGGGCAAAAAGTATTTTCAGAGCTGCAGAGAGGGGGAACCTTTATATGTGTAAATCTGCCTTCTCTCTCGTTAGGTCAGTGTAACACCTCTTTTCAGGGAAAAGACAGATAAACAAACCAGCCTGTTAAGAAATAGGTGCCGTGTGCCTACCTGCTGATTTTGGCAGACAGGCACAGGGATATGGCCATTCGTTCCCCATGGCTCACTGATGGGAGACAGCAGTGTCAGCTCATTCCAAAACTTAAAAAAATAAGTTATCTGGTTAATTAGGGCAAGTTATTAACCATTTGTTCACACCGAGTAGAACCAGGAGCTCAGGACCTGCAAAGATGCAGAGGTTAGGCACAGTGGGTTCAATACAACTGCTCCCAGTGTTACATTCCTCATGTGCCTGAATTCCTGCAGAATTGTGGCCCTTTACCGTGCAAAACTCCTAGAGAAACCCAGCTCTTTATTACTGGGGTTTTTTTTAAAGAATTCATGTGTTTTCTAAGGCTTGCACAGTACAGATTTTCTCTGATACTTCTGCGTTGTTCTCCTGCCCTCCACCCAATATCCCAGGATTTTCCATGCTGTTATGCAGTGCCAAAGTTGCAGGAGCAGCTCACACTCCAGCACTGCACAAATCCTAGCAGTCTAGACAGGATGGCTCCTGCTTTCCATGCAGCTGGCAGGGACCTCCTGTGGCTGCCCTCGTGTCCTCTGCTCCCTAAGCACCCGCTGATGGATGTCTCCATGGGCCAGGCAGGAGCTCTGTCCCCTTGTTCCACCATACTGCCAGGAAAAACACTCCCTCCCTTCCCAAAACAATGACAACTCATTTCTTCCCAGCATATCCATGGGACAAATCCTCTTTGAAATCCATGCCAGTAGATCTGCAGCAATTAAAGAAGCTGGATGCCTACGCATTAAAAGTAAGTCTTGCTTTTGCCTCTGTCCTCCTCCCAGCTCCCTGCAGCGACATTCCATGAACCTGGCTCCCAGCACCAACACCAGCTTGGGCTGAGCTATGGGGCAATGGCATTAGGATCTCCCAAACAAGTGAAAAGCCTTTTTCTTTAAACATTACCAAAGAAATCCCACTCTGGGAACTATAACCAAAAATACATGGACCTACAGCACTGTAGCTCTATTTTTAAGGAAGCTGGAGGCAGAGCAGTCTCTGGCAGGTGGGGTCTCACTGGCTTCAGAAGAACAAGAGATGGGGAGGACAGGAGATCTACCACAGGGATTTCTTCACAGTGACCTTACAATGCTTGCTCCCCACACACAGGTGAACGTCAAGAACAGCGTGGAGGAACTGGTGAAAGCCCTGCTGAAGCAAGCCCGCACCGACCTGGAGAAGGTCCGAGCCATATGGATGTGGATCTGCCATCACATAGGTAGGCTGAGGTCTCCAGCTGAAGATAAGGCTGCCACTGTCATCCCTGTCCCACTGCCATGGCAGTTTACTCGCTGTTTGTGGGTTATTTCCATGTGGGGAACGGAATGCAGGCTTTCTGGAGGTTTCTATCCAGAAATGCATTCAGAGGGTCTCTCACCACCTCTGTTTCCCAGTCCCTCTCCTCGCACTGCCAGGCCCCACCAGGTTTGTGTGTACATGGTTAACCTGTAACTCCATTCAGGCTGTGACCAGACAAGTCCCTGCCATCCAAGAGCCAGAGCAAAAGCCAGGCTGCCCAACACCAGGGGCCTGCTTGTCACCTTCAGGGCCACCCAATGCCATTAGAGCCCAGTTTTGAGGGGGTGAACAGGGAGCAGATAATGACCCAGATTTCAGAAACAACCTGGTCTAGTGGAAGGTGTCCCTGCCCGTGGCAGGCAGGTTGGAATGAGATGATCTTTAAGGTCCATTCCCACTCAAAGCATTCTAAGTTTGATCTCATCCCTGTGCCAAGTCCCCACAGCCTGATACAGCCCATCCAGCACAGCCTGATGCTGGAGCTTTTGCTGTGGGAGGGTCCCAGTGTCACCCAGGTAGCACCAGGAACCATCCAGCTGCCTTGCCCCACACTGGCACCTGTACGACTGCAGTTCCTGCCTGTACCTGCACCCTTTCAACCCTCCAGAGAGCTGCAATCACTCAGGTTCCCCTGCCCTTTCCTACTCAGTCCCAAGGCCAGAGTTACACAATAACCAGAAGGGAAGAGGAGGAGGAGGCAGCACTTGTAGCCTCTCCCATCTGGCACATCAAAGGGGGCTTCTTGCCACCCCAGTGCCTTGATGGGGGCAAACTGAATATGCAACCTATGACGTTTTGCATGGCATAAGCAAAAATGTTTCTTTCCCCATTAAGTTTTGGGGGCAGAGAGGCAGAGCTGTCCTTTCCCTCACCTCCTACACATCCTGATGGGGCACTGCTGCAGTGCAGGCCAAGTGTTGAAACACTTTTTCCTCTCCAAGAGAGGAAAAGAGCAATTTGGGTGGCACTGGCCTCATCTCACACCCACTGAGATCAATAACTGCAGGGTAAGCATGGTTAGGTCAGTCCCAAACTGCTTTAGCCTTGCCCTTGAAATATGGGGAGTGCTCATTTCATTGCAGGTCCTGAAGCCCAGGCTTTGACTCAGCACTGGTTATTCCATCTTTCCACTGTCAACCCATTTCTGCCCACACTACCTGGGCCAGGCCTGGTTGGAGTCAGTCCATACTCCTCAAGATTCAGGGGATGTCTCTGGCCATGACAGCTATGCTGGGATCTCCTCACAAGATCTTTTACACCACCTTGGCCCTGGTTATCATTCCTTCCTGTAGGACTGATCCCTACTTACACACATGGAAAAGAAACAGAGTTGGGAATTTGTATCTGCTGGCAAAAATACAATGTGTCTATCCTGGAACTGCACTGATGACATAAACTCCTTGGATGGATTTTAGGAGAGAACACTGCTCTCTGGGCATCTCTTCCCACCCTGTTCATTCCTGCCTGTGATGGGCTGCTATGCCCATGCAGTACCAGCACTAAAGGAAATTATTATTTTAGCTGCCATTTGTGGCAAAAATAGAAAGCCCCACGGAGCCAGCACCCCTCAAAGTTCCCTGTATGTTTGCTGGTGGTCAGTGAAGAGCCAGGGTGGAGCAGCCAGCTTTTCCCAGTGCCTGGAGCCAACACCGGGGAGGCATCGGCCAAGCCCCCGGATAAAGGACAAGCAGTGGCAGCATTTCATCAATGCACACACAGAGCCTGCTGCTGCTTTTCTTCCTCTGCCCCAGCACCAAGGGGAGGGGGAACCTGCTGATGCAGCGTTCCTGAGGGCTTTGTCAGAAAATTACATCTGTATTTTAAGAAAAAGGTTGTAGACAGGGCCAAGGTTGGTGGTATTGAATTAACCTTCCCAGACCAGTTCCACGAGCTCTGTCTGAAGGAGTCCTGCTGTGCTGCTGTTGTGTACTCATTCCAACAAATCAAGATTTTCTGAGCTTCCAGGTATTGATATGACCAGGCTGGACAGGGCTTGGAGCAACCTGGTCTAATGGAAGGTGTTCCCACCCCTGGCAGGGGGATTGGAATGAGATTAGCTTTAATGCTCCTTCCAACCCAAACCATTCTACAATTCTATGAATCACTTGCAACAAACTACTTCAAGTGTTTTCCAACAAGCTGCTTTTCAGGTATCTTCAATATAAATTGCTTGTAAAGAGTGCAAAAGTCTCAGTGGTTTCCTCTGAGGTAACACCAATCTGACTCCTTGAAATGTAGTATGCTCTGGTTTATACTGGGAACTCTTCAGACTGTAGATCCTCCACTCGAGGGCAATTCCTGAGGACACCCATTTTGTCCAAAAATCAAAGTTTTCCTCCTGCTTGGATTCAACTGCTGAACCCCAGCCCAAGCTTAGAGCAAAGGGTGATGACACAGCTGTCCCTGTGCCCCAGCAGTGTCCAGACCACTCTCCCCAGCCCAGCCACGGCTCGTTCTCTGCTCACGGAGATGAAAAGCAACCCGAGCATTGCTCCTGCTGCCCGTCAGTCCCACTGCCTCAGGCTTTTGGATGAACTTTTGTCTGTGTTCCTTTCCCCAGAATACGATGTCGTGGGCTACCACAACAAAAGCCAGCTGTCAAGCAAGCCCAGAGATGTGCTTCAGATGGGCAAGAGCATTTGTGAGGGCTATGCCGAGCTCTTTGAACACATGTGCAGGTAAATTAAGTTCAGAAGCATTCAATGCCAGCAAGAGTTAACATTCCTTGTGCCTATCCTGTCTGCCTTTGCATTGACTGATGTGACTTTAAGCAGGGCACGGAACTTTAGCTTTCCAACCATGCTGTGGAAAAACAGCAAGTCCTACAAAGGTCAATTTTGCTCTCTCCTCCACTCCCTCCACCCCCCTCCCCAGCATAATTTACTTGGTGCCATCTGCTGAGCTTCGCATTGCATTAACATAATGGCAGATGAAAACACGGAGATAATTTGATTAGAAGAAGTAGGATTTTCCTTGGGGTATCTGGATGTGAAGGTTAAAAGCATGGCAAGGCTTGAACAAGGAGTGCTGTCTCCAACGTGTTCCCTTGCAGGAGGTAGGCAGAGCCCCAGGAGGAACTTCCCCTAAACCCTCTGGAGATGCCCAGGAACAGGGACCCCAGGACACTGCCCTGCACTTACCACTCTGTTCTGTGCCCAGTCTCAAGGTGCAGCACTGTTGAGGCCAATACTGCAATTCCCATTTTGTAGCTACCATTGGTATTTAATGACTGAAATCCTTTCTTCTGCCAACAAAATCTCATGGACTTCACTGGGGATGAGTCACCTGAACATCCCCACAGAGCAGAGCTTTACAGTCACAAAGCCATTTCTGAGAGGCAGCCCCTTCCTTGGTAGGGAGCACAGGGATGCAGCCCCAATCCCTAAGGGAAGGAGAACCCCCAAAATGCACAGCAAGGAAAGCAATGAAGGTGCTTGGAGGCTTGGGGATCAGCCTTAGGCAGAAGGGTTGCTCAAAAGGAGAAAACTGGACCTGAAAACTCAGGGACAGGAGATCAGAAGGAATTTCCTAAAGTAATCCTAAAAGGGTGGGCTTGCAAGATGGCTCTCCCAGGAAGGGGCTTCCATTCCCTTGGAAAAATCACAGACTAGTTATTAACAGCACATGTAACTAACAATTGGCTTTCCACACCATCCAAAAAGATTTGAGAAGGTTTTCACCATGGAACAGACAAAATCTACAGGGAAAAGGGGAGATTAAAAAAAAAGCCCAGCATACTGTGCCAGATGCTGAAGTGGTAAGTGCTTCCAGCCAACAACATATCCCACAATATACATTTGGTCCACTGCAACCCAAACCATTCTATGACACTGGATCTTGTTTCCTAAAGCCTAAAGAAATAGGATGGTGAAGCTTGCATTTATAGGTGCATCCTATGGAACAGTTATTAGCAGTTAGAAGGGGGGGAATTTGCATCTGTTCATTAAAAAGCATATGCTTAGTTCATTAAAAGCATTAATCTTTCCAAGGATATCTCTGACTATTTAAAGGCACTGTTGATTTACTTGCAATTCCTCAGTTCCAGGCTGATTAGTCACTATGTGATTCAGGAAAACTCCCAGTCATCAAGACTATTACATTGTCAAATATTAGCAAAATGTTTAGCTCCTGTCCTGAAAAACTGTAAAGACAACACCCCTTTCTTGCACAGAGATCTCCTCATCCCCTCTCCCCGTGCTCTGGGCTGCTCTTACACTGAGTCTAAGCAGAAAGGCAGGAGGCAAAGAGCATTCATCTTACAGAAAGGCTTTTCAGAGCCAGGTTTTTGGGGGGAAAGGTGTTTTAACATGCCTTTTTTTCCTGGCTCCTGTGAGGGAACTTGAACTAACAATCCCATTTGCCAGTCACCAGGAGGCCCCCAAAAAGTCCTGCTGAATGCTGACGTTGATTGAGTCCCACTTGTCCCAGTGCCAGGGGGAGCAATTCCTGCTGCAGACACAACTGTCACCTCCAACCACAGCTTTGGCAGCCAGGCTTCCTCCCACTAGCTGAGACTCCTTCACAGGGGAAAGGTGGGCATGGATAGTGGGAAGCTGGCCATAAGGCATCACTGTCCCAACATCAGGAGTGATAGCAATGAATGCAAACACAGGTTCCTGACCAAGATTTCAGCAGCACTTATCAAGAACTGGCTTCTCAGCTGACAAGCAGTCTTGAGGAGGAAGCATGGCTGAGTGAAGCACTGCAAATTCATGAATCCAATTTAGGGCAAAACTCACAGCCTGGAATTAGGGAGACACTTGCCAGGGTTAGAGATGAAGACACAACAATTATTTTCTAACAGTTATTTGGTTAAAGGGGATCTGACCAGTTGGCTAGCTGCTGGTTCTTACTAACTAGTCTGTAAATATTCCAAAATTCACATCCTCTTGCTTCTCCCATTTCCTGCAGGCAGTAGCTTTCCTTCTTTTCAGGCACAGAGGCGTACACCTACCCACCACAAGCATAAACCATTCTGTTTCCTTCTGGAGAAGCCAGATTTGCTCCTTTTTTAGATGAAATGATCAAAGTCAATCTAAAATCAAAGGGAAGAAGATGCCATTGAATTTCAGTGACATCTGTAGTAAGAGCCAGACTATTTCCTAGTTTTTGAGGCAGAAAAGCAACTTTGTGTTTAATCTCTTTGCTGCACCAAGCAAATGTTGCCAACTGTTCTTAATTCAGTTCTTCCAGTCCATTTTGTATCTAGGTCATCTTCAACCTCACACTGGCACTTCAACCAATTCTGGAGATCTTGCTAATCTTCTCTCTGCCTGCTTAATTTATCTGTATGAAGTCATACGAGAGACATGAGCACCCTTTTCACCAACACAGAATTGCTCCTTTACAGGACATTTTAGCATGGATTTTTGTCTGTCCATTACTAGAGAGACCAATTTAAATGCTCTGGTCTTTATTTTGAGAACTTTGAACACATCCAGGCACAAACTCTTTTTGCTGCTTTGCCAACCTTCACTGTAATTGAGAGCACCGTGAGAGCAGAACTTGTCCCTTAATGTTCCCTCTGAATATTCCAGCTAACAAGAATGTCTAGAGAAGCCTGGAAGGATTAGATGCCAATCCCCATGAAATTAGTGGGAATTTGGTACTTAGCTCCTTGAAACTCCTAGGATTAAATCTTCACTAAAGCTCCCAGGCCCGCTCCTAGTCTCAGTTACATCATGCAAATCCAAGCTCTCACCAGTCTTCTCAGTGGAGTTGTTCCAGATTTACTGCCCAGCTCCATGTTAGAATTTGACTCACAGGGGCCTGCAGGCTGGAAAGGGCTTCCCAGACCACCTGCAGCACTGGGTTTCTCCATGGCCTTCCTTCCAGCCTGGCCTGTTTGTTCTGGATACCCGTGGAACAGGCAGTGCTCACTATCACTGCTCCATCCCCTCCCTGGAAAAAGCAGCTCTCCCTACAAGCTCCACTGCACTGCCAATTGCCAGCCAGTATCTGTTATCAGGCCTCCACTTCTTAACAACCACGCTAATTATCTTCCCCATAAATATCACTTTTCTCCTGAGCTAAACCCACATTATGCAGACAATCTCGCTCTGGAAGCCTGCACTCTTTATTACTTAAGGCAGTTGTTCCATTTAACACACTTCTCAATGAAGAAGAAAAATGTCAATGCTGTCCTACACAAAAGACAACGCTCCAAGTGAAGCAATTTTAGATTAATGGTGAAATAAGATGCCAATGTTAGAATCCATCAGCAGAGAGCTTATTAACAGTGCTTATTTAAATCTTATTTACACATCCACGCAGGTATTCATCATGTTTTTAGAGAGAGACTATTTAATCATTTCTACCCTAGGCAAGCACAAGCTCATTCTTTCAGGAAGCCAAATCAGCATCCACAATCCCATGAGGTCTGAGATAGCTTAGCTGGTGTCAAACACCAGGCCCACCGTCACGGGGAGAGAACAGCCTGTGCTTTTAATTTGTAATTACATGGGCTAATTGTGGACAGCAGCAAAGGGATTCCACTGAGTAACAAGACAGAGAGCAATTAAGCACACTTTATCTTGTCATCCTCTAACAGTACTGAATTGATGGTGCATCAGGCAAAAAGACAGGGAATATGCAAAATTGTGAGAGAAAAGGCCCTTCCTCCAGCAGGAGGCTCTCTGAATCTCTGTGCAAAGACTACAAAAACAAACAGCCCCATCCAACACCTCAGGCATCATCACCTTTTCTCCTTCCCCCGAAGTACCTGACAGGTTTAAAACAGAACTCTCCTGCTGCAGCTTATCATTTCCTCTCAGTCTTGCAGGGATCCAGTGCAAGAAGCTCTCGGGACATGCCAAGGGACACGGGTACAAGACAGGGCAGACCTTTACAGGTGACTCTGACCATGCCTGGAACGCTGTCTACCTTGAGGGAAGGTGGCATTTACTGGACAGCACCTGGGGGAGTGGTTCTGTGGATGACTCCGTCACCAAGTTCACCCACAGGTAAAGAACCTCGTCCATCTTAGTACACAGACCCTCCACAAAGGCAGAAGGAAAGCTGATGGGATTGGCAAAGCAAACAGACACATCTGGTGCCACGAGAAGACCCAAAGCTGTGAGCCAGGTACCCAGGCTGCCTGTATAAGGCATGGAGGGGTAGCAGCCCTGTGCAGCAAGTCACAAACTGCTAAAAGCTAAACTGGCTTTGCTTGTCACATCTCCAGATCAGGCAATAGTCTGTGGCACTCAAGTCACAGCTTTTGTGAATTGATTGCAGTCAACAGCCAATGCCTCCCTCTTTTTCCAGGAGCCTGTGGGTGCAAGGGAATAGTGCAAATACCCAGGGTTTATCCCAAAGCTCAGCATTTGCCCTGGAAACAGAAGACCAAAGCTCAGATTTCTTTTCTGCCTGGGGAATTTCTAACCCACAGATCTCAGTTTATCAGCAGCTTAAACCACTCCAACATCCTCCTGCCGAAACCACCACCACTGTGCGGGGGAAGAATTCACCGTTTGTAATTACTCATTTTCCCTGATTTCTCCTTTCTCCCAGGTACAATGAGTTTTACTTTCTGACTCACCCGGCCCTGTTCATTAACAATCACTTCCCAGACAACAGTAACTGGCAGCTCCTCAAGCCCACTCTGACGCTGAAGGAGTTTGAGAACAACATGCTGCACAACAGCAACTTCTACATGCTGGGGCTGCTGGCCACACACCCAGACACTCCCATCATCCAAACAGGTAAAGGAGAAGCCATGGAGCATTTTCCCTCATGCATCCCACATCCAACACACACCTCTGTGCACCTCTTCAGGCAATACTGAGCAACCTGAGTGAGTTCAGCAGCTCTTTTAACATAAAACCACTCAGGTGCCACAACTGAACAAGGCTCACATTTAAGACCCCCTCCCTTGGATTTCCCAAGAGCTGCAGGAATTTAACTGGATGACTAATATGTGAATGCTAAGAACAGAGTTAAAACTTGTGGACATCAACATTTTAGGACATAATGAAGACTTCAAGCTGTTTGGGAACGGGTTCCCAGGGTGGTAAATTATTCTCATATCTACATACTGGAGAGTTCCTGCACTTCA
Organism: Cettia cetti; assembly: GCA_013401135.1. Taxonomy (NCBI): domain Eukaryota; kingdom Metazoa; phylum Chordata; class Aves; order Passeriformes; family Sylviidae; genus Cettia; species Cettia cetti. The sequence goes on along the minus strand of VZUI01066464.1, from coordinate 54,521 downwards.
AAGCTCTTGGGAGCAGCTACTGGCCTGGCAATCAGGTTTAATCACCTCTAATTCAGCCCTTCATGATCACAGAATTACAGAATCCCATAATGGTTTGAGCTGGAAGGGACCTTAAAGCACATCTCATTCCAAGCTCCCACCATGGGCAGGGACTCCTTCTACTAGACCAGGTTGCCCCAAATCCCATCCAATCTGGCCTGGCCTTGTACTTTCAGTTACATTTCACACAGGCTTTCACATTCTATCAGACCAGGGTGTATCAGAACAGGATAAATGCACATCTCCCAAGGCCACTCTCATTGTTTCTGAGGGACAATGGTCTAAGCAGACAGCTGACAAGCTATGACCTGCCAGTTGCAGCTCTTGGTTTTACTTCTACAGAAACAGCAACTTAGTGGGCCAGATCAGCCTTCCCAGAACAGGTACCTGCAAAAACTGTACTGACACTCCTATGCATCCTCTTTCCTTTTGTATTTCCCAGTAAATGGAAAAGCCTCTGTATCTGTGGACTGCCGTCCCGGCACGTTATTTATGTTTAAGCTGAAGGGAACAGACGAACAGGGTTTGATGACTTTGAAAAAACACGGAATGGAGCTGGATATCTACCCACAGAAGACAGGGAGCCACAAGCTGGAGATCTTTGCCAAGCCCTCCAAGGCCGAGGCTTCGGATGACGTCTACAAGTGCGTGGCGGAGTACCTGGTGGAGTGCGAGTCTGTGGACGAGGCCATGCGCTTCCCCAAGGACCTGCACCAGCCCGTGGGGCCCAGCTGGTTCTCGGAGCGCCACGGCTTCCTGCGGCCCTCGCACGGCCAGCCCGTGCTGCACACCAACGACGGGCGCTGCTCGCTGACCTTCACCCTGCGCAGGGACATCAGCGTCCTGACCTCGCTGCACGCCGACGGCTGCGGCCTCGCCGAGGACATGGGCAGGCGGCACGTGCTGCAGATCCACCGCAAGAACCAGATCGAGCTGAAGGTCCATCTCCCGCACGCCGGGAGCTTCGTGCTCAAAATCTACTCCAAGAAGAAGTCGGACCCCGGTAATTACGACTACATCTTCAACTACCTCATCAGGTGCATGAACACGGAGGTGAAGTGGCCGGCCTTCCCCCAGAGCTACAGCAAGTGGCTGCAGGACTACGAGATCCTGGAGCCGCTCTCGGGCCTGCTGCCCGCCAACCGCAACGTCCACTTCAAACTCAAGATGCACGGCATTGCCAAGGTGCTGGTCCAGGCTGAGAACACCCACCCCCTCACCCAGAAAAAGGGCTACTGGGAGGGAACCTGCAACACCTCGGGGTGCAGAGAGGTGTTTGTGATGGTGCACGAGAATGCCAACCACAGCTTCTACTCACACGTCCTCAAATACGAAGTTGAAACCCAGTAACACTCACTCCTTGTTCTTTCACTCACCTGCAAGAACCAACCTCCCCAAGGTGCCCCAAACCAGCACAGCTTTAGGAGACTGCTCATTCTCTCAACCAAATCAGTTCTTTCAAGAAATGCAGGACATCACTTGCAGGCTTTTGCCAGACCGCGGGCTCAAAGATGGTCAAGGAAGCAGAAAATACTGCTAAAAAAAGGAGCGGCAGTGGGAAGACATGAGATAAAACCCTTGCCTACATTTCAGTAACACTGTCCAGACAAATATTTAGAAGAAAACAGCTGACTGTCTGCAGGACATTCTGTGCCAGCAGGGATTGCTGGTTTCCAAGTTATGGACCATAAGAAAAGTCTTACGAGGGCTACTCCAAGAATTCACCTAATTATGGGGCAGGATGAAGAAAGTGCACCCTGGTTTTGAGCAGCAACATTGGACATGAGGAACTTCAGGATATTTAAACCAAGTTTCTGTATAACTTAGTAAAGTTGTAAAATACATCCGGGGAGAGAGAAGAGTTGGGTAGAAGATACAACATTAAGTTTCCTTGTGCACTTCACTTTCTTCCAGATTTCAATAATACTTTTACACTGATTCTTGAATACAATAAACAAAATCATTTTTACCTTTTTATATTAGAATATTGTAGACACTTTTTCTGCTGTAATCATATTTGAAGCATATGAATGTTTCCATAGCAAAAATTACAGTAAAAATGAGAAATTTTTCAGAAATCACTCCTTCCCCCAACCTGTCTGTGCAACATTGCAGCTACAAACTGATGGGGTTACGTGGGACAGCAGGCTGAGTGACATTATTATCATGTAACAAACCATTTGGTGCTGTACTCTTGGAAAACGCCTCCATGCACAAGGCAAAGGGGGCCTTCTACTGAATTCCACCACAACTGCACATCCTGAGATGGAGCAACATTTTCATAACTGATTCAGATGCCTGTGAGAGTTAGCATGACCCAAGAGGTATTATGTTTGAGCTTGAATGGAAAATAAACCTGTTATGTTTTTGCACTCTGTTTCATTGACCAAACAATATGAGTTCTCTTCCCAAAGCTGCTGTATTTTCCACACTAAAGAGGTGGGTTATTCCTACATTCCCTCCTCAGTGACTGGGTGGCAGGAATTACTTGCAGGGCTGCCCACCTGCAGCAGGCTCACTCCTCTGTTACTCCTTTGACCCCGGCACCCAGGGCTGAGTTCCCATTTAAGCAGGTTCAGTACCTGCAGCTGGATTCCAGGATCAGCACTCTCTGTGAGGATGCAGGCTGCTGCAGACAGGAGCTGCAAGCATAAACACAACACGTAAACTCCAGGGTAAGCTGGGAGCACAGCAAAACTTTGGGGTCTTTTTGTACTTGCTGACAAGAGGCTCCATATGCAACACAAAAGTAGGTTTTAAGTCCTCCCGTAAACAGCTCAGTGTCTTTGCCCTCAAAACTGATGGCAGCAGCTCCTCCCTGCAGGAACACTAACAAGCCGTGGAGCCCAGCAGGCACCCGCTCCCTGGGCATCAACACAGGCTGAGCAGCCAGATGCAAGGCAGACTCGGGGATCTTTTGTCTGCCTAAGGACCTTGAAGGCTAAAGCAAGTATTATCTGTCAGCACAGACGGCCCTGGTTTATTTTGGTGCCTGGCAGAGGGGTTTTTTTTTCTCAGATCCCACTTTTCAGATCAAGGAGGACACACTGCAGTAGCTTTCATTTCACAGGTCAAGCTGATCCAGTCAAATACATCACTCCTTACAATGGCAGGATAAGGAAGCAGCCCAGAGAGCTTAGTGACTAAAGAAAACAACTTCTTCCACCAAACAGGGTCAAGGATACCAAAGTACAGACTCTGTGGAACCACACATTTGATGATTACTTACACATACACGAACAGGCACAAGCACATCAGCAGACACTTTGGTAAAGCCTCTCTGCAGGTGGCACTGCTATGAACACAGTCCCTCTCCTTGTCCCAGACTCACTTGCACAAGCCCTCTCTGAGCCCACATGCTCTATCTCTGCCTCAAGATGGCAGGAGGAACAAACACCCCAAGAGAGTAGAGAGGAGAGTCTATTGCCCCTTACTTAGCACAACTTCGGGGAGTATTCCCTGTTCCTGAACCCAGCTCTGTAAAACCCAGGCACCTGCAGTTCCACACATCTACAGAATCCCAGATTCTTTAACCCCTCAAAGTAAGGAGTGACCCCAAGGCCTGTCACACCCACTCCAGAACATTTGTAACACACTAAAGACAAATGAAGCCTGCACAGCTTCCCACTCTACAGATGTACAAAAGGAAGTGCTGCAAATAAAGTTCCATGCTTTTGTCTCAAACAAATACCAAAAATTGGCTCTGCCCCGCAAGTGTGCAAGGAATTCTTTAGTGTTATCAAAGACACAAACCCCCACTCCAGCTTCATTAATTATAAAGCTTCCAGGGCCAGGTGATTATTCCAAGGGAGGTTTGACACTGCAAAGGCAGAGAATGCCTCAGAAACCCTGCAGCCCCAGATAAAAGCACCTCAGAAGCCTGCACTTGCTGTGGCATCTCCCTCCAGGATAAACACGGCTCCTTCTCCTCCCCCTCATAAAAAATGCACATTCTTCAGTGCAGCCAAGGTACCAACACCAGGAGAACAGCTCTGGAACAGACTTTTCAGTTATCTCAGGGCATCTGCAATGAGAGAAGGTGGGAAACAGAGAGCACACACACACCCCAACAGTAACTGTCTGCAGGACATTCTGTGCCAGCAGTAACTCAGTAACTCAGGAGTAACTCAGCAGTTCCCCTGCTGTAGATGCTACTTTAGATTACATTTGCTCAAATTTTTAGTCTTCTCCCTGAATGAAGCTGTTTATTACAGGTATTAGAAACTGATAAAACTGTAGGATTATAGCTGCTAATTAAACAAATGGATCATCTTCAGTCTTGCTCTTCCCTTCTGCCAGGATGAACTGCCAAATCTCTCTGAAGGGATATGGAAGAGCACATCAAAAACAAGGCAAAATGTCTCCTGGACTTCTGAAAACACCAACAGCATGGTGCAACACTCAGTAACTAATGTAACAAATCTTCAGGAAATACAATACTATTTGCAAGGTATTTCAAAAACGAAATTGGTGGCCTCACTGAAGGCTGTGAGGGATCCCTAAGGGTTCTGGCACATCACACACAGTGCATCTATAGGTTGACCTGCAAAGGAAACAGTTTGGTATATTCTGCTGTTCAGATTTTATCAAAATGCCCCACACCCAACAAATCCTTACTTGAGATCTGGACATACAGGGTGGATGTTCCACAGACACCCATGGACAGCCCTGCAGAGGATCCATGGCCAGTGCTTTGTGCAGAACACAACCACAGCTGGGGGCAGTTCAGCACCTCATTACAAAGGCTGCACAATGAGAATTCAAAATGGATTTGAAGTTTTATCCTCGTGCAAAGAACTCCACAAGAAAGCCAAAATATAAGGACTTTTGGATTGGAATGTGTCTAAACTCTGGTGCATGCCCAAGTGCAGCCCCAGCCTGCAGCCAGGCACCCCTTGGCTGAACTCACCTGGCACAATGCTTGGGCTCTGCTTTTGAATTCCTGTTCCCAGCATTAAGCTGCTCTAACACAAGGTGAAGCTGATGGAAAGGAACAGGAAATTTATGGACATGGAATGTCCTCCTCCCAAGGTTTGCCTGTACAAAGGCCATGAAGACTCAGCCACAGGAAAACTGCAGAGACCCCAAAAGAAAACAAGTCCATAGGAAATTAGTCCTGTTCCTCATTAACAACTTACTTCCCTCGAGGAAAGACTGAGTATTTTCCCCAAAAGAGGTCACAGATGTATTTTGAGGCAGCAGTTCCACTGCACTGTCCAGATTCAGCCCAGGCTGGCACCAGCTCACACGGCAGCTGCAATGACATGTGGATGAACCTCACCTGCTTGTGGGTTCTCCTCCCATCCAGTGTCATTTCTCATTCCCATTTCTCTTTTCCAAGAGCCAAGACCACATCCAAAATTTAGCCACTCATTCCTCAGCTATTCTGCAGTACTTCAAGCACCTTGTACAGCAAGATAGACACCAGATAGTACACAAATTGTAAAGGAAGAAGCTGCAAGAACCATGAAACATTAAGAAATTCCACTAAGGGCAAATTAACTGGAAAAAATGCAGACAGTCTAAAGGAAAGATGAATTTTATTCCTTGTTGCTTGAAGAACATAGCTATGCTGGGATGGAAAAGGTGTTGATTCAAGTTCCTGATGAGAAGGGAAGGCTAAGCCACATGAGTCCCTTTGTGTATTTGTAAGAACAAGAAAAGGTGTTTGCCATTCTGATTTATTTTGATGCTTTTACACATATAAAATATACTTTAAATACTTTACATAAAAACTAACAAATGGTTTGCTTTTAAAAAACACCATAATCTTTGTGAGTAAGCACATAGCTCTGATGCAGGTCTCTGACCTATGACAAGCTGACTAAAATGTTTGTGGTGTAACACCCCTCATCAGAGCAAGCATGTAGACAGGAGTTCCTTCTCCTCAACTCCCATCCTGCTGATTCAGCTCCAAGTGGGACCCACAGCCTCTCTCTCAAGTTCCAATCCCAACTGGATATAGGCACCTTCCCAGTTTGGAACCACATAAGGAAACCAGCATTCCAGAGCCACAAGAAACATTATTCCTGGTGGTCAAATCGTCTCACTATCTTTGCACTCTCTTTTTTCAGTTCCTCAATGTGTGCATTTAGGCACTCCAGGATGTGCTGGGATCTCACTTCTTCATCCTCCAGGTATCGTGCAGCAATGGATCCCACAGAAGCTGCAGGCAAGGGGCACTAAAGGGAAACAAAGGGATTATCAAGCATTCCTTCATTCCAAGGTTTGGCCAGGAACACCCTGATCTGCAAACCACACAACTGAACATGCTCCTGGAGGGCTCATTTCCATCTTAGTGGGCAGACCAAGCACTCAGGTCACACACTTGCATTGCAGGTCATGTCCCTCCCAACAGCCTCCAGGCAGCAATGATGGCTGCACCAGGCCAACACTGCCAAAAAATCACTACTAAAAGATCAGGGCTAGAGAAGGTCGCTGCAGAACACCAAGGAGTTTGCCCTGGGTGTTAGTGCAACTCAAAGTCTACATCCTGCTCTTCTCCAAAATAATCCCAGCAAGTGGGAACACCTCAGAGTTTGGGTCCAAGGAAGGGAAAGCACTGCCAGACTGGTTATTATTTTACCTGATAGTCACACAGGGAATATCTCTGCTTTCTTTCATATACCTCCTCTTCTTCCCCAAAGTAATGGGCTCCTGGTACAATCCCACAGGCCAAACTCCCATTGCAGCTCACAGAGCAGCACTTCAGCCCAGCCAGCAATGGTCAACAAACTACTCCAGATTCTTTCCTTTGCTGTCAAGAACTATTCCTGCTCCTCACATCACTTATCCACAAGTTATTAACTTACAAAAACAACACTGTAAACCAGGCTTAATGTACAAGCTGATGAAGAGAAGCCTCGTGCACAGGGGCTGGCACGTGAAATATCAAGGTTACTAAGGGGCTGCTTTCCATTACAGACAAGTTGTCTCAGTGTCTTGGCAAGAGAAAATAACTGGTTATTTCCAAATCCTGGAGTCTTGTGGTTTTCAGGTCTTTTCAACAGCCAGGAACAAAGGTCAACAGAAAAGGCTACAGACAACAAGCCAATCTCTCCCACCTCACTACTGCCTACTGATGAAGAGTTCTGTCTTAGTGCTAAAGGAATTGATTTAAAGACACTGGAGCCTGACCATGAACAGGCAGACCCAACCTATGCCAGGAGAAATATCTGCATTTCCTTAAAAACCTTATTTCTACCTCTCAGAATAAAAAGCAGCCCATTCTCTTCTATTAAAGATCAAGCCTTAGAGTTTCTCAGACCCTGAAGTGGAATTGTTCACACTTTAGGTCCAGTCTTGCAACCTGAAGTTTCCATTTACAATACTGCAGTTCCCTAAGTTCCCAACAGTTTTCTGGGTATGTGCACAAGCTACTTAAGTCTTGAAAAATCAAGACCTATTCTTGGTAGTAAACTTCATCAAGATCTACAAACCTGACAAGCCTCCACTTATCTGTGCTGTAGCCTTAGAGCCTCCTCTCTAGACTCCCACAAAAAGATAGCTAATAGTTTAAGAGTTTTCACTGCTACCAACACACAAACAGCAGAAACTGCTCTCAACACTGCTGGGGCAACACCTCTGGAGCAAGGACTCAGCATGCTCCCCTCCCTAAACATGACAGGAAGAAGTGATTCAGTGCAAATTTTCTGTATCTTGGTCAAGCACTTCAGCAACTGAGCTGAGGTAGGACAGAGAAAATGCTAACACTGCTCCCTATGAAAAAAGTACCATCAGCAACTGGGAAAAAGAGCAGGCTCCCCTTGTGCAGTGAAGCAGAGATTTCAGGCTTTGTCTTCAGCAAGCATAAGCAGCTTTAAGTTCAGTGTGCTGACTGCTGCAGCCCCTTTGAAAAGGGGTAAAAGTCACAGTGCATTACAGATGTGCAGCAACCAGTCACCCAGAGACTGTGAAATACTGACATATTCAGCACTCCACATCCACTCTGAGCCTCTATTATAGACCCAAGCCAAAAGCTGAAGCAGAATTCTGAGGGGACACAAGCAGGTCACGGAACACGCTGGGGTACAGCACCAACATGGAGAGAGCCATGAGCTCCTGGAATTAGCAAGGCCACAAACACAAAGCTCTTCTCCAAGGAGTTCTGAAGAGCCACCATATGGATCCCCCTGGCCAAGTCTCAACCATCCAGCTGTGGCTTTTCTTCCCTTTTTAACGTTTGATTTACTTACAGAATCACACACAACATGCAGTTGGGCCATGCATTCAAAATCCAGGCTCCTTTTGCCAGATGAGAACCCAGCTCTATTTTCAGCTGTTGAGCAGCAACTAGCTCCTGTACAACTGCTTACCAAAAACACAGATTCTCTGTGATGACTTGAGGCAGGCTGCTTAGATGCTTCATCTGCAAAATCTTTGTTTTCATCCACCACATGGAGCACAGACTCCACTGCCAGCTGGGCACGTGACTCCTTGCAGTTCTTGCTGCTGCTCTGGGAGGGTGGCTCACCCATCTCAGGGGTCACAGTTCCTGTTTCAGCAGCTCCACACTTCTGGGAGTCCCTGTGAAGATGCTGAGCAGTGCTGTCAGGCTGGAGATGGGTCCCCTCTGTGTGTTCATCCTGCTCTTGCTGTGCTTCCTGAGCTGTCCTGGAAGGCAGGTTTGAGCACAGAACTGAGTTTGTCTCTTACCAGCAAAAACTCACACAGAGGCAACAATTAACAGCCCTGGCAATCCAAACTTGTTTCCATAGCACTTCCAGACACACATCCAGTCCCTGTGGAATTCTCTCTCTCTCTCTTCTGCTACTGTAGATACCAAAAACAACAGCCTGCATACCCCAGCACAGTAACAGAAAGGAGCACAGCCACCTGGGCCATATCTAATCCTGTCACCAAAACCAGCACAGAATGCTGCTCCAGAGAGAGGCAAAGGCAGACAAAAGACAAACACTGCTGGCTTTGCAGAACACAAACCAGCTGGGACTCAAAGATACTGCACTGCTCACAGCATGAAGGCAGTTTCCCAAACAGTTCTTGTGCTCTCCCAGACACATGATGCACTGGAGAGAGACACAGCATGCCATGAAACCCCACACACCCCCACACCTTCTGCCCTCCTTCACCCTGAGGAAGCAGCAGCCCTGGGCTCACTCACCTGTGCTGTACATCCCTGGGCTCTTTGCCCTGCCCCTGTGCAGTGACCCCCAGCTTGGCCCTGGTCTCTGTGAGGTCCTTCCTCAGCTGCTGGTTCTCAGATATCAGTTTCTGGAGCTCAACAGCATAGTCCTCCCTGAGCGCTCTCAGGGTGCCATTGTCCCCCTAAGACACAAAGAAGGGCAGAAGTCAGAAGACACCTCAGTCACATCCAGAGCAAAGGTCAGCAGGAGATTCCTTAAGGCATATCCTCTAATCTCATTTTGACTGGCAAAACCTTCAAGACTTTCCTAGGAGAAAATTAATTTTATATATATATATGCCTTGTTGGGCTTGCATCCAGACTTAATGTGCTGATCTGCCTGGGAAGGTCAATCTCTCTCATCACTGGATTCCTTTTAAAACAGGAAAACATGGACCTAGGATAGTCCAGATATACCTGCCTCTGGCCTTTCTCAAACTCTGAACAACTTGCTTCTTCCCATCATCTTCTTTTTACTAGACCAGGTGGGTATAATTTCCACTGCTTCTACTCCTTCTACTAGTGACATTCTCACTTGCTTTTTGCTAATTCTATCAAACTTAGATGCTGAATTCATTCTCATCACCTCTGCATCTAAAGTCTTTCTGAATGTGCATTAGGACTGCCAGGCAAAGATCCAGCTCCTGTGCCTTGGGGCTGTGGGGCTTTTCTTTAAGGCAGATTTCCTGCTTTGCACACTGCTGCCACATTTTTGGGAACTCACACAGGCAAAGGCCACCAGGCACTCCTCAAGCAGCAAGTAATGGGCCTTAGGTTATTTCAGTTTCAAGCCAGCCCTCCAGAAAGCTCTGTTTTTAATCCATCTCACCAGCCACACGTTTCTCTTTAGCACGTTCCCAGGAACTTAGCACATTTGACAATCACTCAAGAGCTGAGTATTTCCTTCTCACACACCTAACAGCATAAAAGCTCTGACATACTCTCATGAGGTTGTCAGCTGTCTGAATCCAGCCCATGCCCCCTGGGAAGCAGCCACTCTGCTTAAGTTGAGACAGAACTTGCAAACCAGCCACTTCTTCTTCCACAAAATGAGTCAACTCATTATTTCTGCCAAGGCTGTACCTCTTCTGTGCAGGCTCCTCTTCTCCCCTCTGTCTCAAGAGTTTTGGGGGTTTTGTTCAGCTGCAGGAGCCCAGCACAGGCCCCTTTCCAAGAAATCTGCCCCAACACTTCCAGCCCATATTCCCAGTCTGCCTCCTGCTCATGGAGAGCAAAGGAGAGCCCTGCTGAATGGCTCCTCACCAGGGGAGAGCACACTCTCACCCCAAGTATTTCAAGGGCCAGAGCAGTTACAGCTCCAGGACAGGTCAAAAGGACATCACAGGTTGAGAATCAAAGGTTTGAGGTAAACTGGCTTAAAATGGAAGTGTAATGAAATGTACTAAAAAATGTGGGCCAAAGCCTATGGAAATGATGGCTGCTTCTGCAGCTCTCTTTACCACTCTCTGACTGAACAAATGCTTGATATTTCTGCACCTTATTTCCTCTCAAATTGCCTCTTATGCTTGGGTTTTAAGTTCACTGACCTCTATCCCCCGTTTTGAGAGGCCTGGGCAAAGACTCTGGCTATTCCCAGGTAGGAACACAAGGCCAGCCCCTTCCCAGCTCCTGGTCCTCAGTGCATACCTTCAGCTTAGCACACTCTGTTTTTTCCAGAACCTCTGAGAGATGACGGTTTTCCAGCTTCAAGGTTTCCAGCTGGACCAGAATTACCTGAGGAGACAGAGGCAAACAACAAGCTCAGAAAAAGAACACAATGCATCCTCACAACACCCTCTAAGCATTTCCCACCCTCAAGCTCAAGTACTAAGCAAGGTTTGGGCTGCTAGTTGTACTGGGACCCTACAGAGAAGGCTACAAAAATAACCATGCACAGTTTTCAAAGATGTTATCCATCCTGGCCTAGTTAGCATGAGTGATCCCAAAGAATTCTGTGGGGCTGTAGGCTGCTGGTTTAAAAAGAAGCAGCAAGGCAGATTCAGTGAACACCATCATTAGAAGATTCCTTCAGAAGGTCTCAGTTTTTGTACAGAGGCTAAAGAGAGCAGGAAACTATTAATGTAGCTAAAACCCAGGATGCTGTTTCAAGCTCTCAGATCCCTTAACCAGATAGCATAAGAGTCTTGTGCCTTTTTTACCCTGTGCTCCACTGCTTTCCTCTCTGCTCTTTCAATCTCTGCTCTGAGCTGCCTCTCCAGGTCTGAGGTGGAGCCACTTGCTGATGCAATGGTGATGTCCCGCTGGTGCAGCTCCTGGGTCAGCCTGGAGATCTCCCTTTTCATCCCTTCCAGCTCACTGCTGTGCATGTGTTCAGCCTGAGAGAGCTGCTCTTTCAGCTGGAGGAAGACATGCACACACCACCCATGAGCTTTTAAAACACATTTCAGCAAAAAAAAGCAAAAGTATTGCACATGGTAATGTGAAATCTCAGTCCTGAAAAACAAAAAGCTCTATGTAACAAGCCCTCTGCACATGCTTGTCCTTCCTGATTGAAAGTAACCTCATCTCAATCCTTTCCCACAGCACACACTGCCAACTGGAAAGAAGTTTCATGCCATGAAGTACTTGAGAAGACCCACAATTTATCAAACCAACAGCCTCTTCAGCTCATCATTCAGCCTCTGGAGCCAAAACCAGAGAGCCAAAGGTTCACCATGACTGGGGAAGCACAGTAACTCTTGGAAAATGTAACCCTGCAATTTGCCACTCTGCCTTCCTGAGGTATTTGAAGATACCATTTAAAGATGGTAACTTTAAATAGCTCGAGCTGGGTTTTTCTTCCAGGAATTAATTTGCCCTAAGTCTTTTGAATCAATATTAGAGTTGAATCAATGTTAGCTTGTAGCAACTAAAGCTTCATGTGGCAAACTTCCACCAGCCAGCTATGCACAGGGTAAAAATACATCTCTTTGTTTTCATAACTCTATGTGATGACCACTAGTCCCTGCATTATGAGAGAATAATCATTCTCTATTTACTTTCCACATGACAGGCACGATTTTATTTTTAGTCCATTCAATCTCATTTATCTTTTTTCCTATTCCATTCAGCTGTTCCTTGTATAAAAACCACTCCATCCTTTTGGACATCTTTTTCCATACCTTATCTTGGTTTATTCAATGCTTTTTGAGGTTGCAGACCTGCACCACATACAATGTACTGGTTGGCACACTGTATATTTATTCAGTGGCACGACAGAACAACAGCAGCATAATTCCTTCCCCAGGACTCCATTCCATTAGTCAGAAATATTAACCACCCAAACACCCAGGATTTTTCTAAGAATTACAAGCATTTTAGAAAATTGAACCAGATGATCTCTGCCTACCCATGTAAATACTGTACATATGGTGATTTATCTCCATGTCACCTCAATGCCTCCCAAGTACATAAAACAGAAACAGCCTTCATAAATCTCTCCCTCCTCCCCAGCAGCCTGTGGGAGATTCATTTACTCTGTGGCTGTTTGGATGTGTAACCAAGCACACATCTCTGGCAAGATCTGCACCTCTGTATGTTCTGAATAAAGGATGACAGATTCCCACACAAGTGAGGTTTTTCACTCAGGTTCAATGAGGTTTCCACTCCACCAGACTCCAGTGAAAGCTCTCACACGAGCTGATGCAGACCATTATGAAGAGCCAAGCTAGTGAAGGGCCTGCCCCCCTTGGGTGCCCAGAGCTCTGGGGTCAGCCCCTTGTGGCAGGTGAGCTGCTCCACTCCTCCCCATCCCTGCCCTCAGGTCCAGCTATCAAACCTGAAACACACTCCCTTATTCACACAGGACACATTTGAAGTCCTGCCTCAAGTGTGACAGGACATATTACAGCAAACTCACTTCTTCTCTGCTCTTCATCCTCTTGGGAGCCTGCAATAGGCTTAAATTCAGGATTCCAGACCTTAATTTCTTCACATATTTGCCCCTCCAGCAGTAATTCAAGTATCTCCACAGAGCACAAAAGTACTGGAGGAGGCCCAGGAGGTGCTCACAAAGCCAGGTTCAGACACCTGCAAACAGGGGTCCTCCCAACCCTTCTTCTGCCAGGAGTGCTCCTTACCTCCAGCAGATCCCTGCCTGCACAGCAGCCCTGCCCTGCCCCACTGCTGAGGCACTGGCACACAGGGATCACTCCCCCAGTGCCACCCCCCTCCCAGGAACAAAGCCACGTTACCTTTTTAATCTCTGCCCTTGACTCAGTCTGGTCCTCTTCCAGGGACTGCAGCTCTTTGATATTCTCACCCAGCTCCTCGCTCAGCTGCACACACCTGGCATTTGAAGACAGCAGGCTGGGTGCCAAATGTAAAAGTATAGATTAGAATAACCCAAGGAGGAGGAAATGGTCAGAGAAACTTTGATCTTCCAGGCATCCTTTACGTCCATTACAACAGAAACTGAACTCAGCCTACAACTTCCTTACCAGCCTTTTGGGTTTGTTTTCCAAAATCATTTCACAAGAGATCAGGAAGCTCATCTAACAGATAACAGCTGTTTCTTGCTTGTTCCTTTATGATCTGAGATTACAAAATTGTGTAAACACAAGTCTGAAAACCACAAACTTAGAGAGGAATCACAGAATCACAAAATGCTTTGGGTTAGGAAGGACCCTAAAGCTCAACTCGTTCCACCCCCTGCCATGGGCAGGGACACCTTCAACTAGAGCAGGTTGCCTCAACCCCCATCCAGCCTGGCCTTGAACACCTCTAGAGATGGGGAGTCCACAATCTCTCTGGACAGATTTGTTTATAATCCTCACTTCACAGGAAGGTCTGGATCTGGTTCTTACCAGCTGCCTGACAAAGACTCCTTAGCCTATTATGAGTGAAGGTGCTCAGCTTAAGCAAGCTGGAACACTGAGAACACCCACCATGTGCAGAGAAGAGCAGCCAACCAATTACCAAAGCAGTCACTATTACACTGCAAAATGAATAGCACTTGATTTCTTTAGCCCTTTGATATTTAAAACAAGCCTACAAAAATCACTGGTTAACTTGATGAACACAATTAGGTATTGTAGGACTCTCCAAGACAAACTGCACTTCCAGAGGGAGCAAGCAGTGGGTTACCTGTTCTCAAGACGAGTCACCTCTGACTGCAAGTGCTGTTCCTTCTTCTGGGCAACATCCAGCTGCAGCAGCACCTGCTCCAGCCCCAGCCCCGCAGGGGACAACGGCTTCCCTTGCAAGCGCTCCTCCAAGGCCCTACACACAAACAGCAGCTTTCATCTCAGCACAGAAACATCTCTGAGTTCACTGGTGCAGGGAACATAACTACTGTCTTCTTGGAATTCTCTGGAAAAAACACAGCACCTAAAAGCAGGTGACTGCTGTGTGCAGCGTGTAAGGGAACACAGCAGCTGCATGACAGCCCCTGCTTGAGTTAAGGCTGATTGAAAAAGGTTACATTTTATTTTGATGTTGGCCTCCCTGCCAGAGACTGGTAGGTGACCTACACCCAAACCTTCTGACACAGCCATCAGAACCCAACAGCCTCTGCACATTGCCAGGGCAGAAGGGGAAAGCCAAGATGATTTTATCACAGATGTAGTTACCTCACCAAGCCCCAATCAGTGGAACTTTCACCTATGTTAATAAAATAAGCAGGTTATGAAGCCCTGAAAGGCCTCCAGCACTTGGCTGAAAAAGCTTGGAAGAAACACCCACAAAAGCCCTGCACTGCCTCAGAAGCCCAGCTGAGGAAAGTGGATTCCTTCTATGCTCTTTACTGATTATTTGCTAATTTCAAAAGCAATGCAAATTGAAAAATACTGCAAGGCAGCACAGTGCTTGTGAGAAACTGTAGTGCACTATGTTAAATACATTCAATACAGATCCAGCTGCATGAAAATGCTGCTACTGTCCTCAGTGAGAGAACCTGGAACATAGATGTGGATTGAAGAGCCAAAGTACCAGCAAGGCACAGATGCTACCTGATGAGGCATTCTTTTGTGTGAAGAGTTTCAGTCATCCTGGCCAGCTCCTTCTGTAACTGTTCCTGGTGCAGCTTGGAGCTGTCAATGAGATCTTCTTGAGACTGCAAGGTGGCTCTCAGTTCCATCTTCTCATCCTGCAGCGCCTGCAAGGGAGGCAGAAGGAATGACTGCTGCAAGATGGACCTAATCAGTTAGTTGCAATGTGATGAGATGTTGATAAGATATTTTAGAACCCTTGGAAAATACTGAAGAGCAGCACATGGCTACAAAGTCAATTTTGATGCCAATCAGGAACTTTACAAAGGCTCTAGAAAGACAAAATCTCCAGGATGGAAAGCCTTCCCACCACTTCTCACCAGCACTGCTTTAGACCCCATTTCTTAAGAGTTCCTCCACTGACCTCTAACATTTTCTTGGACTGCCTTAATTCTTCTTGAACTCTCTGCTGATCCTCCAGAATGATGCGATTGTCCTCACTCAGGTCCCCCAGCCTCATGCTGAGCCTCTCCAGCTCCCTGGCACAGGAGGTGTCATTGGCCCTCTCCAGCCTGGCTGAGGGCTGGATTTCCCAGCTGCTCACCAGCTCCACCGAGCCCAGGATCTGCTTCCCCTTGGCCAGCTGGCTCTGCCAACAGCAATCACCTGCATTAAAGCTGAACTGCAAAACCACAGAAGTTGTACCAAAGCTAAATTCAACACAGCTACTGATTTGGTGCTGTAATGAGCCACATTCTTAGAGTAAGCAACAGTACCTTCCAGGGAATTAGGCTGAGTATTGTTCCAGGTTACATGATGGATAAAACTTCTAAAGGCAAACAGAATAAGTAAGAAACAAAATGAAAAAAGAGGAGGCCCTTTGATTCCAAAAGCAGTTCAAAGAGAATCTGGAAAATGAGAATCTCAAATCATTCCAGCTGCCCAAGTATGATTTGTCTAAGAACAAAGCCTTCTGCTATTTTTTGCTCATGAGCTCATGGCTAGACCAGGCCTAATGGCTGCAGGTAAGAAAGTTTGTAAACCAAACAGGGCAGGGATTACCCAAACATTAATTCCACACCAGGACAGAAAGCAGCTCTGGGTGCACAACTGCAAAACCACAACCACCAAACAGCCCCAAAACAAACCAGGTGAAACAGTCAATTTGCTTTGCTCTCTGTAGCAAACACCTGCTTCCAGCAGCTTGAGGGAATGCTCACTTTGAATTTTTCAGTGTTTTAATGGCAGACAAAAAAAGTTACAAGGAACGTACAAGTAGCAGACAATACCTGCTCTATAATTTATAGGCACAATACTTTATTTCATAGCATTTCTTTTCACACAGATAGCTGCTGAAATTTAACAAGCCAGCTTTCACATAAACTTCTAGGAACATTCACTTCATATATTGCCTTTTTGTATACAATCATTGAATTTTTAAAGGCTGAAACAAAATATTTGAGCAGTCCTATACTCCTAGTTTCAAAGAGAAGCAGTGCCTGCCAGCTTCAGAATCACCACATGCCTTGATTTACACAAACTGTAAGAACTGCTCATCTGCAAAGCTATGGTATAGTTTTGATTACAGCCTTTTATTATTATTTAAATAGTCACGACAGAAAATGTAATCAAGGGGGCCAAGAGTTTAAAGCACAGCTTTTCTTCACCCAAGAAGCCAAAGTATTAGACTACCTGAATATTTATTTCTGCATTAAGAAAACATTTAAGCTGTCTCTTATTTCCAGCCACACAACATCCAGGCCAGTAGAGAATTCCAGGTTTTTAGGAAAGGCTGACTTTAAAGGCTGCTTTAGGTGGTCTGTACTGGGGTAGTGTTCCACAAGGTGGTCTGTACTGGGGAAGAATTCCAGGCTTCCTTAAGCTGCTCTGGAAGACATGAGGGGAAGCCAGATGAAAGGAGAGAGAGGGGAAGTACTCTGTGGTCATGGATCTCAGCTTGACCTTGTGCTAAAAAGACAACTAAGCACATAAAATGTACAGAAACATCCAAGGCAAAAAAATCAGCACTTCCATGCTGGCCTTCTCAAAGCATTGAGAATTCAGGCAGTCTGTGCACCTAAGGCACCTACACCACTTTGGGAAAACCTCCCCAACCTCCTGGTTTTCTGCTGCACAGTAAGACAAGTTCCCCTGTGCCCCAGTGTCCCAGCCTGCGCTCCAAGGACACATCTGTTCCCAAACAATTGAGCTATCAACGACACACAGACAGCAGAGCAGCAAGACCTTCTGCTCAAGGACTCTCTCTGTATTTGTAGATCTCCTGGTGTCAGCCTTTCACAAAGCCCCTGTCAGAGCCAGCTTCAATCCTGTCATCACAGTCTCCCTCCTCGCAGGAGCTTCCACTCAAGAGCAACTCAGGAGCCCATTAAGTGCAAAGTCCCCAGCAAGAGCTTCTTATCAGTGTCTGCTGTGATTGTGTCTGTGTGACTTCACAGCTGTGCTCTAGGTCAATTCATCTTGCTCTGATGCAGCACCACTAATCCACCACTGAGCCATCAGCTTTGCAGAACAGCAGCCCCGCTACTTCTTGCCTTTGAGAGATGTAAAAAAAGGGGTGGGGAGCTGAAAACTGCTGTTTCTTCAGTATTTCATGGAAGTCTCAGTTGTAGAGGAAGACTGTTTTCCAACAGTACCCTCTGAGCTGCACCCACAAGGTCCATATCTAGCTGCTGGCAGGTACACAGCTTTCAACTAGACAACATGATGTAACATATTTTAAAGTGTCATATGCTGTGGTCTCTGCCTCCCAGGGAAATCTGCATCCTACTGTCCTCTCTGCCAACCAGAGCAATGGCAGGGAGAGCTGCACAAGGTTTGCCTAATCTCTGATGACAGACTCCAGATCTTTTTTCCACCCAGAAGCAAACCTTATTCCACCAGACCCCTCAAAGTCGCTTCAATGGCAATCTGAACCGGATGGGAGCCTGAGAGATTTCATCAGCCTCTCCCTCCCTCCCACAAACAAAGCAGAAACTTTCAGCACATGTTAATTGTACCTGCACGAGCTCGGAGTGCTCTGCCAGAGCCTTGCGCTGCGCCTCCAGCGATGCCACCTGCTGCTGGTACTGCAGGCGCTGCTTCTCCCAGTCAAGAGATTTTTGACGGAACTCCTGCAAGGACAGCAGGGCTGGCTCGGAGCAGTACATCCCCCTCCAGTTCACATCCACGTTTTCCTTCTCTCCCCACTGTATCCTCACACCTTTCCCCCAGCAGGGGGACCATTAGCCAGTCACCTGATGCAGCAGCTCAGCAGTGCAGAGCCCTCACACACCCTGCTCTGTGTTCTCTGCATTCCTTCCCCTCCAGAGGTAAAGCTGCTCACAAATGTTAAATGCCAACACATTCATGGCTGGTTTCATGGGTTTGCTGTCACGGGTTTAACAATTCATACTGGCTTTAGCTTCCAAAACATACTGCTACTGAAATCACCAAGATGACAAGAATTAAATACAGAATTTGACTGCTAATCTCTGCTCCAGAAATTGGGCACTACATCAATCAGATGTGTGTTGTTACCACTTCTATCAGGAGGAGAAAACTGAGTGGGGTTGAGCTCAACAGAGCAGAAAGATTAGAAGATGAGAGAGGGTTGCGATGAAGTTTGACATGTAGCTCCCTCCTTCTCAAAGAAGTGAGAATACAACCTCCCCACACTGGAATTCATTCCATTCACATAATTAGTTACCCTTACAGCACCTTCTTCCTTTAATTTAGTCTAAGGGTAACAACAGCATTAAGGTTTATGCAGTGCAGTCAGAGGCCCCAACACATGAAACTGCCTTTACTGCACGTGCAGTTGAGAGGAGCTGCACCTGGGGAGTGGATGGGCAGCGCTCCTTAAGCAGGACTCACATGCACTTCCTGTGGACTGCTCAGTCACCACTGAAGCCCAGCAAGGCAGTTAATACATACAAACTGGTCAGCACTTGCTTTTTCATCACAAACCTCCAGCTTCCTGGTCAGTCGACTCAATTCAAACTTGTCCTCCTCTTGTCCCTTGTTAGCTTCTCCTCTGCTTCTTGTTTTTTTCCTCTGCAGCTTCTCATAGCTCCTCCTCAGCCGGGACAACTGCAGGATACAGTGAAAGAGAGAGCTTTCTCAAGGCCCCAAGGCGAGAATTACAGAGCCCTTTGAAAGAAGACACACAAAGTGGTTCAAACAAACAATGCCCTCATCAAGGCCACACAGCTCCCAAGTGAAGGCCTGCATTTGGATAATGAGTCTCTTATATCAACAGCACTGCAAAACACACGAATTGTATGAGAGTAGCAAGATGCCACTGAAGTCATGACATCAGCAGCTTTAATTAAAGCTCTGTCTAACCATAATTAAAGCATGACTGAAATATTGATAAGATGGAGGTTTACATGCAGCTGTCAATGCAGCAAGAGCACAGTATCCTCCTCTCTGCAAATGGTTCCTAGCCCCAGGAAGAGCTGGCAGCACCTGTGGCTGATCTGCTCACCCACAGGAGCACACCCACCACACCACACACTGGTAATTCTTGTGTGATCAAAATACTCTTGTGCAGCTCAGGTGGCAACTGGAACTCTCCTGCTTAGAAGGAGAAGGAAGGTTTGAGAACTGCCATTACCCATAATATCAACACCACTTCATCTGTCATTTTCTGCTTAGATACACTGTGTATTTCACAATAAGTGGAGAATGCCAACAGAAAATATCACTCCTACGCCTGCTGCTAGGATGCTGAAGTTGTATCAGAAGCAGGAATGAGGAAAAAACTCTTGACATTTAAATGACCCTCAGTGCAAATAATCACCTGCAACTTACAGAGAATTTTTCATATGATGAGTTACCCCCTACTCAACTATTAAATAAAAGGCTTCCAAAGAGCCACATGAATTTGAGAAGCCATCACTGCCCTTTTAGTGATGGATAAAGCTAAGCCTATGGATGAACAGAAGGACCACGAGAAGAAAAAATATCTGATTCAAGACCTGATGCATTCAGTACTTTGGTGTGTTCAGTGGGAACAGACAGATGTTCAGGCTTAGAGTTAATACCAACATCTTTTGCCAAAGATATCAGGAGATAAGAGGTTTATTCTTTCAACAGTCTCAGTAAGTTAGACACTGCACCTGTAATTGCACTGGAAATAGTGGTAAATAGAGACAGAAATAATTTCCCCAAACAGTATTAGGAACAGAAGACTGAGGAATATTGGAACTCAATGTCATCAGCATTAATACTGTGTAAGTAAAATATCCACAAACTGCAATTTAGGCCACAACACACAGGCTGTATTTCAGCCTTAGCAATTTAGGCTGATCTGCCAATGTACCTCAGCTTTGCTTTTCAGCTTATCCACAATTCCAGTGAGAACACCCAGCAAATGAAGACTGTTAGTCATATGGAATAGCGAGGTGTTTTTAAATGAGAAAAGATGCCTTCTGTCATCAGAGCAGAGACTACCAAATTTATTTCACTTATGGCTTACAGTGAGCAGGAACTCAGCCCAGCCCTCCAGAGAAAACAGGTCAGTGCTCTATGAGCTGCTCATGCCAGTTCACTCCCTGCTACTGGCAAGTGGAGACAGGCAAAGAGATCAGGCATAAAGCTGGAATGCTGTTATACCACCTGCAGGACAGGTATCCTCTTGCACTGAGCAAGAGGCTGTGATATGAAAGCTCTGATATTACTGTCAAACAGCATTTTCTATGTACGCTTGGTTTTTATAAAGGGTATTAAGACTAACATTCCTTGAGAGGACAAAATCCCTTCTAAAGTCAAGTCATCACTGTTTACAGAGGCCAAAAGATGAGACCACATACCACTGTTATTTCCTGATCTCACACAAGCCAGGCCAGTTACATCTCCACCCTTTTGGAATTTCAGAAATGCTGAAAGAGCAAACTGCTGCTGCCTGTACCCGTGGCAGCTCCAGAACCAGCACTGTGGTGACTGGGATGGGTGAACACACAACATTCTTGCAGTAAACTTCTGCAGATGTCCAACAAACAAAAACACTTCTACTCCAACACTTCTCTGTCATCAAGTTTCTCCAAATCACAGAAAACAGGCCAAGTGAGCCAAGAAAAGTTCACTTTATCCATGCTCAATGCTCTTTGGTAAGCACACAAACACTAACAGAGTGGGGAGTTTTAAAACCACAGCATTGAAACAAAAACAGTGACACAAAGTAATTGATCCATCAACAACTGGGAACTAGAAACCAAACTTCTCTTTTTGCAACTCACCTCCTCCTGGAATTTCTCCAGCTGTTGTTCATACTCTCTAACCATGTCCTGCTTGGATTTTTCCACATCTTCAAGCTGGCGACGCAACATGCCAACCTGAACAAAGGGATGAAAAGCAAATAAATACAACAGGAAGCAGGCTTTATTGCCAGTAGATACATGGACATTTCAGTGAGGCCCCTCACTACAAAATAGATGGAGGCTGAAGGTTGAGGCTACAATTGTTTCTGTTGTGGCCTCTTGTTTTGAGCCAGTTCCTGGATTTCACTCCTGGGGACAAAGCTGACATTTGGTTTGTGCCCAAAGCCTATTTCTATCCAGTATTTTCATCAAATTCTTCACAAATATGCATTATGATTTTAAGCTCTCTACCAAGAGAAAAGTTGGCCATGTCACTATCTTACTATGCTCAGACAAAGGAGAGATTCCTAATAGCAAGGAAAAAGAAAAAAATGGTGTTTTGAAGCTCACAGAAAAGACTCCCCTGACACTGATTCAACTGCTCCTGTGACTCATTTTTCTCCCTTCTTTTTTTCCTCCCATCTTTTTCCCATCCTCAACCTGAGTGGTCACAAGCCAACAAATTAAAATTAAACCCACAGAAAATTCATATGATTAAACCAAAAGCATGAATATACTCCAGCAGTGACTTCAAACATACTTTACAGTTCAGTCTGAAATCCACGTTTGCTTTTGTTGGTAAGAAACATCATTTTGGTGATAAAAATCATCATTCTTGCAAATGAAAATCCTGTGGCTCAACTGCATCCTGTGGTCCACATCCTCAGAAAAACTTCACTTACTAATAATTTTCCACCAATATAGAATTTTTTTGCACTTCCCTCAGGCTTTTATTTAAAGACCACAAAACCAGAGCTCTGTAAAACAGCCCATGAAGAGTTTCCCAGCAATATCTTGGTGTTGTTCATGGTAGGAAATGGTTTTCTTGGTGCAGTTTATATAGTAGGAAATGGGTTTTTTCTACCAATGACTGCAGGTTGCTGGACTGTCCATTACTGTTGTAACCAGAATCAGTGTCTCTGGGTTCTCTCTAATAACTCTAACAGTTCAATAAGTGGATTTCCACCAACCCTGGGGGAGCTGATCACTTGACTTGGATTGAAATATGAACCAGACACCTTGGTCCAACAGCTCCTTAAAAAATTCTATTCCTGATTTTCTGTTTCTAACAGATAAAACACACTGCTGACTCCAAACAAAAAACAGTATGAAACAAAGGTACCTCCTTTTGTTTTTCCTGCAGAGCTGCCTTGGTAGAGGAAAGTTCCCGCTCCCGAGCACTCAGACAAGCTTCCAAAGCCTGTGTCTGCCCTTCCCACTCGGATTTCTTGTGAGCCACCATGATGTCAATCTGCTTCATCAGCTCCTGCAGCTCGGCCTCACAGGAGGTCAAGAACCCCCCGCTGCAGGGGAGAGAGCCTGGAGTCACAAAGCAGCTCCCACCCAACATGTCCCAAACCAGAAAGGCAGCAGAACACACTGAGTGTCACCAAGGCACCAACTCTGCACAAGCAGAGCTTTGAACTCTCTTCAAATCAGCCTGCACAGAAATTGAATCACAGAATCATTAAGGTCAGAAAAGACCTCCAAGATCATCAAGTCCAACCTTTTACCCAATACCATCCATGCCCACCAGACCACATCACTTCACACTTCGGCACTCAGCCTTTTGCCTTGGGTACTATGCATTATGTAAGCAAACCAAAGCGTGTCTAATTCATATTTTGTATGGCCTTAATTGCTCTCCAGGCAGTGGCATTTTATAGCAGGTTTCAGTCACCAGAGGAATCTTACAGCCAAGCTATGAGCTCCCAAAAACAGAAGTTTATCACAAATGCAGACAAACCCTGAAGCAGAGGGGGCTGGATGACAACATGATAATGAAGAATCAAACCCTCGCAATCCATCGGGGAGCACAAGCTCCCTAGCGATGCCCAGATTTCTAATTTGGTGCAGTAATTATTGAAGTCAATTCCAGCAACTCCTCTAAAACTTCCCAGCTGCCAAGACAGGGACAATATTAAGGTTTGCCAGACATAGCCCTAGAGGGTGTCGAACTCCATAATGATCTCTACCCCTTTAATTTGCCTGTCAAAGGGAAGAACTGAAAAGAAATGGAAATCAATAGGTTAAGGGATGGAAATTTCTCTGTTCCCCCAGGGCATATGCACACTTCACGACTTGGCACTTTTTCTATAGGAAAAGAAATACTTCTTTAAAGGAGCCAAAATCAGTCACATTTGAAGTTCACCCTGTCCTGTGAGTTAACCAAAAATTAGCAGCTATTATGCAGAGCAGGAACATTTCCTTCACAGCATCTGCTAATATGTAGCAAATTCTAAACTTGCTTTCTGCAACCAGCTCTCTGAAGAAAATACAGTATCAAATAAATTTGTGTCACATTCTCAGGGATGACTAGGAAAATGGCATCAGTGACTTTTGCTTCACGGTTGTTTAACACATAAAACATTTTGTTCTGTTATTGTCACTACAGTCTCTCTCGGGGATTGAAAAGTCTAGAGACTCTCACCTCAGGCAGAGCATTAAGGATTCCTCAGAGCTGAGTGGGACTCTGCAGTTTCAACACAAGCAGGAAATAATCAGATGTTTTCAGTGAAATCAGATAACAAAGTCACATCTCATTAACCTTGCAAGGCTATTACAAAATAAATATTTATTCACAACCCTATTTACTACTGCTCCTGATGTTGGACAGTAAGAAGAGTTTACAACAACAACAACTGAAAAAAAAAGAGGCTGAGGTTTTCAGGAAGACATAGAACTAAATTTCTGACAATTAAGACTAAAATACCTGAGCAGGGATTAGTGCAGAGCCAGTTCCCCCAGTGACTTTGCTTCTGCAGCAACTGAAGGCCACTGCACACTGACACCAGAGGATTTATTTTCAGTAAGAGGCAAGGTTAATACTTAAATCATTTGGAATGACTGCTGCATACAGTTGCATACGTACCTCCCCTGCCCATTATTTTGCATTCCTTCCAGCAAAGCCTCCATCACTGAATTCTGGTGGCTTCAGTACCAGGGAAGTACAGGAAAGCAGTGGTCACCTATGGCAATGCACAAACCAGGCTGCTTCTCCATCCAACTGCAGGACAAGCAAAAGTCCACAAAGCAAAAAAGTTAAAAAACATACAAGGAGCATTAAATTACAGGTGAGAAAAACAGTGGAACCTCCAATGAACTTAAAAGCCAAATAGAGGAAAACAGATTTTTCTACCAGAAAAATATACCCAATACTATTATCCAGCACTACCAAATTGCAATGATATAATCATGTGATCTAATAAATTCAGAGAGGAGCAATGAGAATCTGCACTTGTGTGAACTCAACACAGAGGGCCTAGAAGATCTGAGAGCAGCAGCCTGTGGAGGAACAAAAACATTTGGGCTTCAAAGGGGCCAGCCTGAGATCCACCTCTGACAGGGAAGTTTGTCACTTCAGAGAGAAAACAAAAGCAAGTAGCAGTAAGAATTCATCCATAAATTAAATATTTTCCAGGCCTCTATTACAGACTGCATTAAAGAGACCATGCAATTTACCACCACACTCAGAACACACTGGTTGCTTATACGGCTGTGGGAATTTTAAGAAAACACAAACTCCTTAAAAATTCCTCTTAAATTATGCCTTAAATTATGAAAATAAGTTGAACAGCTTTACAGCAGCAGTACATTGCTTCAGTTAAAAATTACACCTTTTAAGTCACAAACACGTGCATACTCAAAGAAATTTCACATCTTGATGAAAGCAAGAGGGGTTTACATTAAAGCCAAAAATGGGGAATAAAAAGTTGCCATGAAACCACAGCCAGGAAGCCAAAATTTATTGCAACGTCTTCTTCACGAAACTGCAGCTGACACAAAAACAGTTAAACTCATCCAGTGCTGTTAACACAAACTGATGTTCCCATAATCTATACATTTTATACATTTCCCATAATCAATCCAATTACTGAAGATGGACCCTTCCAACATCTTTTCTCAATGATTAACATGGCATTATTAAGCAATCAGCAAAAGGGGAGCAGGTCACTGCAAGGGAGACTTTCACAAATGCAGGCTCAGCTTTGCTCTCTTTCCCAAAGAATCTTCTATCATGCTCCTACAGCACCTTAAAACACAATTCAGGAATTAAAACCTGTCCTTGGGAGCTGTGTTTTAAACCACAAGCATAGAAAAAAAATCATATCCCTATTATTCTGACAGTGTTTTGCCTGTCTTTGGTCCTGTTTGTGCTCAATCAGTATGCAGAACAACTTCGTGGTTCTGCTGAGAGCAGGGTGCTGAGGAGAGCAGATCCCCTGAGCTGCTGACAGCATTCCAAGAGTTCTCCAGGTGGCAACAGTAGACATTAGACAGTAGCAGCTCTCCTCTTTCATTCTAATCACACCTACACAGAATCAATTTTCAGTGGGCAGAGAGATGAGGAGACAGCACAGAATTTCAGAATTTCAGAGGTGGATCTCATACCAAACCCATGGACAGGGGCACCGTTCACTATCCCAAGTTGCTCCAAGCCCTGTTCAACCTGGCCTTGGACACTTCCAGGGATCCAGGGGTAGCGACAGCTTCTCTGTGCCTCTGCCTTACCACCCTCACAGCCTGCCAGCTTTGCTTACTTTGCTGGCATACCCAGATTTTGGGGAAAAGCCTTAAAATCAGACACCTCTATCCAGTTTTATGCTACATAAGGTTTAGCTGATTTAGTACTAAATTTTGGACTCTCCTGCTTGCAAGTTGCAATGTGCAAGTTACAGGCACCTGAGCAAAGACCCACAAGAGGAAATAATCTCCTTCATTAATTGAAACAAGGAGAACCAACTGGTCACTTCTGAAAGTGAAGAAAACTGAAGTATTTGCCAAAAAAGCCCCAAACAAGACAACTCATTTTACAATAAACTAGGCTTACATCCCAGCTCAAGACAGAATTGTAGTAGAGTCAAGTGGAGAGAACTTTACAATACGCAGGAGGATTAAGAATATTGCCCATGAGAAAAGGCTGGGATTGCTTCGCATTTAGAAACACAGAAAGATGCGATCTTAAAGTGTTGCTGGAAGCATGCTTACAATGAACACAAAAGGAGCAATAACCTCCCAAAAGCAATACCACAGGCGAGCTCCACTTGCCAGCAGAAGGAATGGCACGTGCGGAAGAGCCGGAGCGAACCACCCCTCACCAGGGCAAGAATCTCAAAATCCCTGAGGTTGGAAAAGCCCTCTGACACCATCAAGTCCAATCTGTGACCGATCCCCACTTTGTCACCCAGGCCAGAGCACTGAGTGCCGCTTCCAGACTTTCCTTAAACACCTCCAGGGATGGGGGCCCCACCACCGCCGTCCTGGGCGGCCCTTTCCAATATCTACTCATCCCTTCTGCGAAGGAACTTCTACTATGTCGAACTCAAACCTGCGCTGGTGCAGGTTAATCTATGAAGCGGCCGGGCCAGCGTGCCCGGGCAGCGCTCCCCGCTACAGCACAGGAGCTGCCCTGGGGCAGGCATTCCCGACTGCCCTGTGCCGCAGCTCCTCCCCGGCCGGAGCCTCCCCGCCGGCCGAGCCCTCACAGTGTTTACCCCGCACCCGCCGCGACAGTTTCGCTGCCCGGGGCCCTTCCAGCGCCGCGCCCCGGGGAGCAGCCCTGAGCCCCCGGGCCGAGCTCCGCTCCGGGCTGCCCGATACCCCAGCCCCGGCTGGCGGGCCGACCCGCCTTCCTCCCTGGTTTCCTTCCTTCCTGCCTGCCTCCTTTCCTTCCCCTCCCTCCGTCCCGCCTCTCCCGCCCCAGCGGCGGGCACGGCCCGGCCCCGCGGCCGCAGCGCTGCGCATGCGCTGTGGCGGCGCCTGCGCGGCGCCGGGCCCGGAGATGGGCAGGGTAGGGCGGGCAGGGGGACAGCGGGGGACAGCGGGGGGACACCGCGGGACACGGGGCGGTCACGGAGCCGTGTTGGCCGGGTCAGGCATCGCGCCGCGGCTGGGATGTGCTCAGGCCCGTGCCCATCGCCGCCCACATCGCGGCTCCGGCAGCCGGCGAGTGCCGGGCCTGGCTTGGTTTTGAATGAGTGTCAGCTGTCCTGATCCCCCAGGATCGCGCTGCCTGCTGCTGCTGCTGCTGCCCCAGAGTCACACCGGGGCGAGGGCCTGAGGTGACCCTTCAAGAAGGGTACATTAAACACCCTGGAGTAATTATAGTAGCTAGCGATGAAAGATAGGTTTCGTTTTTATCTGTTTGACCAGTTTCCTGGACTTGAGGTTCGGGCAGAATTCTGGGTACCTTGAAGTCCTTTGTTGTGACTGCCAGACATGTGAAGGAGTGGGTGAGGCACGACACTGGTCAGGGGCTCTAAGTCATCAGGCTGTGGAAAGCTCTAGGTGATCAAACTAACTCAAATTAGATTTCTAAAAGTCAGTCAGTAGATACGAACACATGTAAATATTTTTAATAATAACCAGCTGGTTTTATATATTCATCTCTGATGCATATCAATTTGCAATTCACTTTGATAGAGTTCTTTTCAGATGAAGTTGTTCTCCTGTGGTTACAACCCCATTTTGAGTGGATTAGGGAAATCAAGGTTTTCCTTGTAAGTTTAAACAACATGTGGATTGCATCAAAACTGGAGCAAGTCCATAGTCCAGGCTCCAGCTCTTTGGCTGGGGATGTTGTTAAAACAGCATCTGCTTTGTGTCACAGATTTAGCTTTTGTCACCCGCTGCGACGATGGACAGCGAGGTGCAGAGGGATGGCAGGATCCTGGATCTGATCGATGATGCGTGGAGAGAAGATAAATTGCCCTACGAGGATGTGGCCATCCCTCTGGTAGGTGCATTGCTACTTATCAATCTGAGTTAAGGCTGCTGTGTTCATCAGCCCCTTCCAAGAAAAGGCACAGAGTGTTGCTTGTTGTGTGGATAATTTGTACAAAAGGCTGCTGGATCTGACTCCTTCCTTGCCCTGTATGCCAGTCATTCCTTTGTGCATATGGATGTTTCTGTCCCTCGTCCCCTGAACAACTGCTGAATCTTCTCAGAACTGGAGTGCCCTTCCCATTGCTCTGTCCTGGGTTTGGCATCAGGGACAAGTAGAATCATCCTTTTTCTCTGCTTCCCTTTCTTGTTCCTGGTGTTTGAGGTACTTTCCCGGTTGGTTTGGAGAGCACAGGATCAGTCTCACACTGACAGTTCCAGTCTTGGTTACACTTTATTCCCAGTTCCTGTAATGCCATCAAAAGAAGCCGAGAAGTTTTCATAGGTGTTTCAAAGCAGTCTTTTCCAGATACAGTGTTGCTGTTGGCAGTTCAGGGACAGCAGTGAAGGACTGGCAGGTGCAGCAGGACTTTTGCCTGTGGTGCTGTGTCCAAGGCATGGCACCTCTCCTTTCATCCAGGGTACAGCTGCAAGACTAGAGAGGGGCAGCAGAGGAAAAGCTACTGCTGATCCCACAGAGCCCAGAGCTGAAGCTTCAGATCTCCCACACTGACACCCTCCCTTAGGTATTTTGAAACTTCCAGGGAAGTGAGAGGTTGCTGAGGATTTTCCTTTCCCTTTTTCTCTCTGGTACACGAGCTTTACCCCAACTAGCAAAGATAACACAGTCATGGCAATTGTGGGGTGCTGCTTTCTTTCAGCACAGAGACATTTCCATATCTGTGATGTGGCTCAAGCTTTAGCACTGCCACCACTGGCTTTTCAGAGAGGGCAAGGAGCAGCTACACAACTCAAAATCCATATGTACAGCACACATTTTCCTGCCAAGAGTTGGGCTTGAGGGAAGCATGATTCTCAGCTAAAACAGTCCAAATCCTCCTTTGCTTGGGATAACCTTTATTAGGCAAGCTGAGTATCATAAATAAGTTCCTTGTTGACAATTGCCTTCATCCTGAGTCCAAACATTACTGTTTCTTCCCTTAGAGTCATCTCATGATGGCTTACAGTCACACACAGATGAGAACCTCAGAGAAGGAAGCCTCACCAACTTCAGAGGTGTGGCTCTCAACAACAGAAAGAGGCCTGGCTGTGGAAATAAAGATCCCCAGAGATGGGATTGGTTCTGATCACATAGAAAAACCAGCATGAATTCACAGGGGACTTACTCAGGGACATTGCAAAAGAGCAACCAGAACGGCTGTGAAAGTGGTATTTGAGCCTGTCCTGAGAATCTGCTCCAGTGCTCACTCAGGACATTTCTGGGAACTCAAAATGGTTTGAATCATTCACTGTTTTCAAAGCTGTAACATTTTATTTAGCTCGTGCTGGGATTTCCAGAGGTCTAGAACTCAGAATCCCTGGCCAAATGGTATCTGGTGGAATAGCACACTGAGTGTGACTACACCAATACAGCAAGACAGATAAAAAAATTATAGAAGGGAGGAAAATGAAATCTCAGGCAAACTTTCCTTCCCCTTACTGTGCTGTGAGCAGCTCTGTGGCACACCTGGCAAGGGGTTCTGGCTTCTGCTGTTGATCAGCACAGCTACACCTGAGTCTAGCATACAGACAGGAAGGACTTCTCACTTGCCATAGAAAAGTAACATTTTACAGAACCAGTTGTCTGCAGTATTTGTATTCTTGGCAACAGCAGAAGCAGCACATTGCAAACAAACAATGGAATAAATGCATTTTACTGTTATTTACTTACTTTGCATTTGCTGTATATTCTTCCTCCCTGTGTGTGCAGTCTGAGTGTATAGCAAGGCCCCAGGGTCCTGAAAAACAATTTACCATTCAGATTAAGCACCACATTCGAATGAAAAGAATACTGTTCATAACAGGGCTCAGCAATATTTTTAAGTGGATAAGTATGTATGATATTTATTGTTCAGATGCACCCTCTGGTCTCGTTTGTGATCCACACAAATCTAACAACCTGCTGCTTGCAGGAAGTGTATTACATGTGGAATGCATTGTACCTGTGTTTTGTTCTCAGAATGAGCTCCCTGAACCAGAGCAAGACAATGGTGGCACCACTGAGTCTGTGAAAGAGCAAGAAATGAAGTGGACAGATCTGGCTCTCCAGTATCTCCATGAAAACGTTCCACCCACGGGAAATTAGTGAATCAGTGGGATTTCATACAGTGCATGCATGAATGCAACATAAAAATATTTTTCTGCTGACCATTGCTG
Organism: Cettia cetti; assembly: GCA_013401135.1. Lineage (NCBI taxonomy): Eukaryota > Metazoa > Chordata > Aves > Passeriformes > Sylviidae > Cettia > Cettia cetti. Next base: position 24,015 of record VZUI01066464.1, on the reverse strand, counting down.
TCATAAGCTGCCCTAAGGAGGAAACAACATTTCAGAAGCTTTCAGATTCCAACAGTGGTTCTGCTCACAATTAAGAGTTTAAAATGCTTCTTTCTTGAATGTGAAATAGTAGAGGCTCTGACATCTCAAAGCCAAGTGTAAAATGTTTCATGCTTATAAGATTACTTCATGTTTTCCGTTAAATCGTTCTTAAGTTGGTTCCAATTCTGATCTTAAATGTTTTCTACACGTGATTAAAAAGTTTTTACTGTCTCAAATTGCAATTGATTTCAAAGCTCACAGCGGGATTGTCTAGAGTTCAGTGTACAAAACCCAAATATCTGTGAGTTGTTGCCATCCTTAACAAGTGTGTGGCTGAGGCAGGATGTGTTGGGCAGGTGTGAAAGGTTGGGTCAGCAGAATGAAGAGCAGTTCAAGCACTTGAATTCCTGCTCTCAGGATCTGATGGTTGTGGTGGACAGCATTTCCAGTGCTGACATCCTGGGAATATTTGCCAATGTGTACAGTGAACAGACAGTCTAATTTATGCTGAAATGGTAGTTACTGAAAATCATGGTCTTCTGAAGGATGGTTTAGAGTTCCAAGGAAGAACCTGCCAGTCACAGTGTAGGGCCTCTTGAAGTGAGAGCCGCTCGGATGAGCAACCTCAGATGGGAAATGAAAATCCAAAAAAAGTGATGGGGAAAAGAAAGAAGCAGGGCTTAGCTTCAGGCAACAAATTGTTACCTCTTTTTGTATTGAGATGAAAAACAAGGCCCTCTTGATTTACCTTATTTTATCTCTGATTCTCAGATGTCTTTTGCAACAGGTAAAAGCCTTCTGTTCTTCATGTTTCACTGTTGGACCAATTCCTTCTTACCATTGGCAGAACTTCTTGCTAAGGGAAAATATTTTGACAGAGTTTAGGATTACTGGTAGAGGTGAGAAAGGAGCTAGAAGAAAAACAATGTTTAATTTATATTCTTTTGCCAGTGCAGCAGAAAAAGCACTGTCCTGGAGCTTCTAGATCCACAGATGTTAAAAGACAATGGTGTCTTTTCTCAGTGTTTATCATCCTCAAAATAACAAGCCCCAACTTTTGCCTGGGTGATTATCAAATGGGATCACACAATGGCACATGTTCAGCGAGACTCAGATTGCTGAGCTGCTTGATGCTGAAGAGCTCAAGGTGCTTGTGAAAGAACCATGCTAGGCACATGCTCTGCAAGTGTGATCTATGCCTGCACCAGAGGAGCAGACACTTGTCTGAATGAAAAGGAGCTGCAGACAGCAGGAAGAGTTAAGGATTAACCTGAGAATTAGCAAAGTCAAAAAGCTTCATAAGTACAGCATGGACCAAAGAACCAGTTATGCCACTGGGAGCTGTAATAGTTCAGCTCCTCATTGGATCATCACCAGGACTAAGAAAGCAGAGCCTGGGCTTAATGAGGTATTTCTAATCCAGCCCACATTCCCTTTCCCTGGCCTCTGTTAGAAGAATTTGCTAGGAAAATGCCAGGCAAAACTACCACCCAACTTCTATCCAGCCGCCATCTCTGCTCCCACCCTTACCCCTTTACAAACTCCCCACCATGCTTGGTTGCACAATTTTGCCACTGTACCTTCCAGCTCCAATTTCAGACTTCCTTTCCTGTTCCTGACAATTGTCTTTCCTCAGAAATCTCCTCCCTCCCATCCAGCAAGGAAAGAAAAAGCCTTCCTTACCTGAATTGGAGCTGAATTTATGAGGTTCCAGCTGGTCATGGGAATGCCAGTTGTGTGAGTGTTATCCAAGACAGCAGTTGCTTGGGAGCCCAGTGGAGAGCCAGGCACCTTGAAGGGTGCTTTCCCTTTGTCACAACACAGTGCTGTGCACCTGTCTCCTGCCTGAGGTGGTGACAGGATTTGTAGAAGGGACTCTGGGCCATGGCACTCAGGAGAGCAGGAAGGACATGGGAGGTATGAGGGATCATCATGAACTCTCCAAAGGCACAGCTCTGTGAAACCAAGTGCTGGCCCCGCCCAGATGCTTATCACACTTGCAGTGACATCTACAATCTTCCTGACGTTCTTTGCAAAAGACAAATAGACAGGCAATAATTTCCTTAGTTTCAACACTTGTAGTCAAATTGCTGCTTACAGCATGATACCAACCCATTTGTGTCTTTGATTAGTCATCTCCCAAGGCAAACTATATTTAAATTAAGGAAACCTGCTAGAATAGAAGGTGCCCCACCTTCTTAAGAAGAAGCTTCTTTGACTGCTCTTCATTTCTTGGCTGGTAACTTCCTCCTTTCACCACACCTACTGCTACTGGCAGGAAAAAAAAGCAAGCAAACTCCTGTCAGATCCAGCAGACACATGCCAGAGAAATTGTGGGATCCTTCAAATCTCTTACCTGTAGAAGTTCCATGTGGAAGTCCATATGCTGAGGCTGTGTGTTGTGTTCATCTACCTTTTGAATGGGGTGAAAACAGGTAAGAACTCAACTGTTTTGAATGTTTTTGTCAAATCTAACACGTTTTCTGTGCTTTACAGCAACATAAATGTACCTGCCCTCTGCATTTACAGTTATTGCACAGGGTTTTTCACTAGCATTATTTATTTTGGCAAAGCAAATTATTCTGGTTACATGAATGTAGTCAGTTCTAAGAGTTCCAAATGGAAAACCAGAAGTATTTTTTATTATCTTTTCCTCCCTTTGCAAAAATTTCTCTTATATAAGTACTATCCATCGACACTGAAAATGTCATTTGAAATCTTCAGAGAATACGGATTTCTTCTCAGGGGTGTCATGTATGACAGAGGAAAAGGATGAATTACCATTTATGAACAGTAAGCTCCATTTGATAGCCTCACAGCCCTACAAGAACAAACCTGTGTAACAATAAACAAACGTACTGCCTTGTGTTAGCATACACACGGGAGCAAGGCAAGATACAGCTCTCTGCTTTGTAGGGAAAACAAACAGGGTTAAAAAAATCCAGTGTTCTTATAAATACTAACTTGTGTTTCATCAGGTCCCCTGGAGTAATCTCAGGGTCGCCTTTTGCTTGGTTTGTTTAATACTCTGTAGGAAATGCAGTCATGAGAAGTGGGAAAAGAGAATGGTGTGAAAAGGCACCGATGAAATGCAGTGAGCTATTGAGGACCAGTTTAGGAGTGGAGGGCACACCCTCCCTGCAGAAAAATGATGGAAATCTGCACCACTAATGTGGTAGTGAAGGGTGCTATTGTTGATGGTTAAGACCAGTCTGATGACACACACTGTACAAAGCCCAGGCAAGGTGGCTGGAGGGCCAGAGCTCTGCAGACAGAGAAGCAGCAACACATTCACCTGAGCTCCATGCAGGTGCTCACTGGGTGAGCAGCTCTGTGTCCCAAGGACAGCCACACATCGGGCCAAGTGACCACTGACCCACTGAGGTGAAAAATCTGTTGGAACTTCCCTTTGCAAGAGGACAGGCTGATAAAAACCTCAGCTGCTCCTTTCTTCATGCAGACCACTGGGTACCACAGCCCCAGAACACCACCATGGCAAACCCTGCCTGTCCATAGGATCAACATCAAAGAAAATGCTCCAAACACCATCTTCTAGAAAGGAAAGGAGAGACACCAGGAGAAGGCAGGCCTTAGGAGCACTGACTGCACTAAATACCAGGAGTGTGCCTGGGACTGTTCCACTCCCTGCAACACTCCCACCTAGGAGTATATAACTTCAGAATATATATATGTATGTGTGTAGATGTGTGTGTGTGTCTGTATATAAAACTTCAGAACAAAGTTATTCTAAAGGTGCCTCCACTGCTGCAATAGCACCTTGGAGGCTGATCAGAGGCTCAAGACCAAACGTGTCCAACTCCCTAGCAGGTACATGGATTTAACACATTTTTATGCTCCCTGCTACAGGTTCTGAGAGATAAGAGCACCTTGCCCAGCAAACCAGTGTTTGCTTCCTATTTTACATATCAGAAAACAGAGGAGAAGGAGAATGGGGGGGATTGCCAGAGGCTGTCTAGCAAGCTAAGGCAGGGCTGGAAATGAGTTACTGGGATGCTGGGTTAATAGCCATGTTCATTGCCCTTTACTGGAGGGGAGTGCTCTGTTGGACAGGGGTTAAGTACAGTACCAGGGGATAAGTTTCTACCTCATTTATTTGCTTGCAGAGTAAATCTCAGTAAGCCACTTGCCCCAATCATCCTGGAGTTTCAAAGACACTTTCAGCCATTTGGGGAGAAGTCACTGTGCTTAGCAGAAGGAAGAGCAAAGCCAGGATAACTGGCCATCCTCATGTGTCAGTTTTTGAACACATGGTGGATGAGGCTGGGATTGCCACCAGCCTGCCAGAAGAGAAGCTGGCAGGTTTCCTCCCCTTATTAGCTTTGATTTGATTTTGTTAGTCAAAACAGAACCAATCTAACAGACCTGGTGCAGATATAACAAGGCTCTTTATACAGTCCCTGTGTTAGGAATCAGCAAATGCTGACCAGCTCTTTGAAAGCACTTCTGTTCCAGAAGGTTTAGGCTGTTCTGATGACAAATATAGTGCTCCTCTGGGCAAGCCTCAGCACAGTGCAGGAGATACAGAAACAAATTAAGCAATCAGTGCAATCTTGCACCATATAGAAGTAATTCTTGCCTGGCATTTCTGCCTGTATTGCTACAGCTTCAGTGGCAATAAAGATAATTAACAATACTATATAGTGCTACTATACAATAACTAAAACAATGCCTAGTTATTAGTAAAACACACGGTTGTATTTTTTTATGCTGCAGTAGCACCTAGAGGACAGTCACTGAGTCTCACTGTGTGAGCTGGTGTGCATGAGCAAAAAATGTTAACTTTTCTCTGCTAGTTACTTTGGGATCTCCACAAGAGTAGTGTCACAGAACTCTTGCTGCTGTTTCCCTGGAGCATCCTGGCACTGTAAGAATGAGCTGACAGCAGGCTGGCCAGGAGGCAGCCACCCAGATCACCTTTCCTCTTGGGAGCAGGGCCCAGAGTCCCACTGCTCCTGGGAGCTCTGAGGGAAGCATTACTCAGAGGCAGGACACCCTGCCTTCAAAGGCCCCTGATTTCACTGGGCCCAGCTGAGGGCTCATTTCCCACCACTCCTGTCACACCATTCATATGTTACTGTAAGCTTTATATAGGAAGGGCTCCATGGATTTCAGATGTTAAAATTTATTTCTGAATTTATGGTAGCAATTTAAAATATTCAGTTGGACTTAACTGCAACATCCTTTTAGCCTATTAACTTTTATTTCTGGAGCTCCTGGGGCTTCTACAAAGTAATTAGCAGAACTGTGGCAACTGAGCAGATTGTTTTATGTACTGGGCACAAAGCATTTATATCACTCTCATGCTCCTGATTTCCTGAGGAGGAGAAATGGGAAAGTTGCTCATAGAAACTGTGAGAGTTTCATCATTCAGAAATTAAAATGCACGGAGCATTGGAGATTTGCTGGAGCATAATTAACTTACAGCTGCAGGTTTTCTAAACCCTGCTACCTACTGCACAGTCCTTTAAGCAGCAAAGATCAGGAGGATTCCTCTAGTAACTGTAGGCTCTAGTAACTGTAGCCTGAACAATTACTGCAGCCCAAGACACAGGTATGAGAGAGACACTCTCCCCCACAAGGTTCTTCAATAAGATTATGAGGATTTGAGGGAAAGGATTGTGAGCCAGGAAGAGGCTACTAAACCTGGGAGGGCCTCCATAAGCAGTGTCTGTCTGGAGACAGTTATTCCATTCCCTGCCAGTGCCCTGTTGGAGACTGTATTGGGCTCTGAAGGCTCAGCTGGTGTTCTGCTGGAAAAGCAAAGAACAAAGACAGGCTTTCCAATGGCACAGGCCATCCCACCAAGCAGTATTTACATCAAATTCAGTTACACTTCAGCTGTGTATAAAGCACAATTACCATCTCACAGACTCAAGGGTGCCCCATTTTGCAGTCTAGAATACCAGGCTCCATCTGCACATACAAATGAAGCATTGAGCTGCCCCTCACCACAGCAAGACTCTCTGCAGCTTGGCAGCTCCAGGCTGGAGGTACAAACCAGCCCTGAGGACACCTGTTTAGCTGAGAGCCTGTCCAGAGCACCTGGGTGTGCTCACAAACCAGTACAGCAATTATCCTGCCTATTGGACTCTAATACCTTCCTCACACCAGTGAGATTTTTGGACACAGTCCCTGCCAAATCCCAGCTGCCACAGGATGCAGGCTGTGGTGTTTCAGGGGATGCTGCTCCAAAAGGTGTGATTGCTCTCTGTTCCAACACAGCAAGAAAACCTAAGATCCAAGGTGACTTCAGTCATGAGCATGATAGGAGAGGGAGAGAGGAGACAGAAGCAGCCCCTGTGCTCAGTCAACTCATAACACACTTCCCTGCCCCGTGCAGGGTTGGCAGGTACAACAGGCTAAAGAAAACCCCTTGGTGCCAAATTCCAATTGCCACTCCGCTGCTTTCAGATCCTCAGGAGACATGTCCTGCATTCACGGCCCTCAGCTTCAGGAATGCTTTGATAGGGACACAGCTGAAAGTGAAGCTGCTGCTCTACACCCGGCAGAACCCAACCTGTGCTGAGGAGCTCCACTCAACAGCCTCCAAGTACCTGGATGTGACCAAGAAAACGACCTTCATCATCCACGGGTACCGATTCACAGGCTCTGCCCCGGTCTGGATCCCTGACCTGGTGCATCTCCTACTTTCTGTAGAGGACATGAATGTCATTGTTGTGGACTGGAACCAGGGGGCAACGACTCTCATCTACAGCTACGCTTCCAGGAAGTGCAAAAGAGTTGCTGAGATTCTGAAGAAACTTATAGATGAAATGTTGGTAAGTTGGCCACTCACGCTATGATACAGTCATTAAGGCACAGTATGTAAAGGGCACAAAGGAAGTGCTTGAACCAGCAGGATGTCTGGGAATAGAAGCTCCCAAAAAAGAAATACATTAATTTTTGGAAATGCATGTGTACTGCAGTGCCAAATCCTACCCTTGGATTGCTTTTGGTGCAATATTCAGTTTACACTCTAAGTCTCTACATTTCTGGGTACAAAACTCTCCAGACATGTTTTCCCATACATAGGAACTCTACTTCCACTTTCTGTATATCAAAGGCAGCTTAAGGGGATCAGCTACAGTTCACAGCTCCTCTGAGGTGCTGCACAGGCAATGATGGTGCTGGATCCTTAGGATCATAGTGTCTGCTAATTCCTTGCAGGAATCACATGTGAGGCAACTGGAATTTTACTCCTGGGGCCCATCAGTGGTTCCTGTCCACACTTGTAGTCATTTTCCCAGGAAAATACAACCACTGCCTGTACTGTTCTCATCACAGCTCTCTGAGGTATAGGCCTCAAACAGGAATGCTGGCTGCTCTGAGTGATTGTCAAAGGGGAAATATCTACAGAGAGTGGAACACTCTGGGAGATGTTACATTCCTCCTCCTATTTTTTTATTTTTATTTTCGAAAACCACATGACCATCAGTACTTTTCAATCTCAGATTGATGGAGCGTCTCTTGACTCTGTGCACATGATAGGAGTGAGCCTGGGAGCACACATCTCTGGCTTTGTGGGTCAGATGTTTGATGGCACGCTGGGAAGAATCACAGGTAAGCCTTCCTCCAGCAGTCCTCTTGCCTCAAGGGAGGACAGCCCGGAGTGAGGCCGTGCCACGCCCATGGCTTTGTGCTGCAGGCCTTGACCCTGCGGGCCCCTTGTACAGGGGGACGGCGCCGAGCGAGAGGCTGGACCCCACGGACGCGCAGTTCGTCGATGTCATTCACTCGGACACCGACGGTACGTGCCATCCCCCTCCTTCCTTTCCGTGGGAGCCCAGAGACTGACTGGGAGCAGGGGAAGGGGGCTGCTGGTGGGCAGCTGTGCTGGGCGCCCTCCAGGAGCACAGCCGACCCCCTCACTGAGCCTGGGGTATTTGCATTTCAAAACGTGCTGCTGATGACAGCAGTCACAACCTGGCCCATGATTTACAAGGACGTGGGAACCGGTGGAGGAGGTCCTGCAGCACAGTCCTCCTGCAGCGGGGCACACCAACACCCCACCAAGGAGCCAGGCAGCTTCCGAGCACACAGCATTTCCAGAGCTGGCCGCACAGCTCAATGCCTTGCACAGCAGATCAGTAATCCTCATCCCATGGTTCCCTGCATGATGCCTCCAGTCTCCATCCCACTTCCTAAGGGCTAAACCTTCCTCTAGGGAAAATCTGGACTCTCCCTCAGCCCTGTCCTCTTCCAGACCCACCAGCCAGGCCAGCAGTGTGAGGCCAAGCCCTCCATGCTGCTCCCATGACCACCCTACCCCTGACACTTGGCTTTCCCACCCAACTGCTGCCTCTCTTCTCCCAGCCCTTCCAGGCAGTCAGATTTCAGCAGCACAGCAACAACCAGGTTTCACATCCCTTTTCCTCTCCTGCACACAAGTGACACAAACCCTCACATTTTGTACTGTTGCATGCACAGACTTATTTTAGGTACTTGATTACCACTGTTAAAATGACACAGCTGGGTCACAATTGTTTGGCCTGCTGCCTAAACAGATGGATGACATTAGGGTTCCTGTACAAGCAGGCATCCAAGAGCTAAATAACTACCTTTTTTTTTTTCCAGTTAGGTTGCTATATTTTCTTCTTGTGCATTTTACAATTTAATATTCCCTCCCTGAGCCCTGGCATTCCCTTTTGTTAGGACTGGGTTACGGAGAAGCACTGGGCCATATCGACTTCTATCCCAACGGCGGGACCGACCAACCAGGCTGCCCACTGACAATATTTTCTGGTAATTAATCCTGCCCTGAATTGCACAAACCCTGACAAAATGTTTCCAATCAGAAAAAGAGGAGAAAGCCAGAGAATCATCATCACTGCTTAGAAAATACATGAAATTCATATTCTGGGAAAGCCACGGCAGGAACTCCTCAGTGTGACAGGGGTTTAGCTGATGTGCACAAGGCAGAGATGAGAGTCAGGGTGACCTCTCTGTGCCTCTATCACCGTGCAAGTGGGACTAATCCTCTGTGCAAAAAGTCTTCAGGTAGATGTGTGCCTTCATTCTGTGACTATGTCCAGAAAATTTGTAGATTTTTTGTTTCTAATTACTTGTAACACACGAAAGCCCAAGGACTAGCAGTGGCAAAGACCTGTTCAGAAAATGGGTTCAAGATGAATGTGGAGCAGGCAGTTATCCCAAAGCAAAGGCACCTTCCTTGGGAGTGCAGTCTGGAAGGCACAGCCCTAGTCTTGAACAAAAGAAAGGGTTTTTTTCCTTTCAGCCTGGCAGCAGAACTGGTTTGATGAAAGATGGGTGAAAGAAGATACCTTACAGAATGAAATGCAGTATTGTGAGCTCAACACTTATCTGACCTAAGAGAATCTACATAGGAGAGCAGCCTGAGCCAAAAATCCCTAGGAAATGAGGCTTCACTCATTTTGCTGCTCATGAAACAACTCATTTTATTAGTTATGTCTTTCTAAAGAGTTTTTTACACCAAAATGGAAGATCACGTGCAAAGTTAAAAGCAATATCCAGCTGTCAGGTCTGAGCTCAGAGAGGAGAGGAAAACACCACAGACAGACCTTGATCCATAGTTGGATCCTCTGGAACTGCAGCAACCACACAAATGTTTTTAAGACCAAAAAGACAAGAAAAGGAAAGCAGACACAGGCAGAGCTGAATGCACTCAAAATGAGAGGCTGCTGCCCACTTACTCTTCTGCCACAGCCCAGTGCTTCCCAGTGCAATTTGTTGGGTACAGAATGGTCAGTGACTGTCCACTGGTACATCCTGTGGGCATTAATCCTGTTTCCCTGAGGCATGAGGATTGCTAATGAAATATTTCTTCCCTGTACGTGATGAAGGATTGCAGTATTTTAAATGTGACCACCAGAGGTCTGTTTTCCTGTTCCTGTCCTCCCTGACACAGAGCTGCAACATCACCACATACCCATGCAACTCGTACAGGAATTACAGGAATGGCAAATGCACCAGCTGTGACCCCTTCTGGCCCATGCCATGCCCCATCCTAGGTAAGGATCCAGGGAATGTCCATCCATCCTGGATACTGAGCTGCCTGGCATTGTCACTTGGGTGATGTTTTGTTGGAGGACTAACACAACATGGTGCTTTGCAAAAGCACCCCCAAGTTATTTCCACTGAGGTCTTTGAGGTCTCTCAGGCCTGCTCCTTGTAATATCACACCATGTTATGTTCTAGAACAGAAATCCACAGGTAAAGGATCCAGAACTAGAAAAGCCAAAACTAGACTTGGGATGTTTACAATAAAGCCAGAAAAACAGTGAATTAAAGTCCCTCAGTTGCAGAATTTGAGGGACAGGGCCCTGTTCTTGCTAAAATAAGATTTACAAGTAAATTCCCAACACCACAAACCCCTCTGTGCTCTAAAAGGAATGGCAAATGGGTTAACAAAGGGAATTCTGGACTTGTCTGCCCCAGCCTGGGTGTGACAGCACAGCCTCAGGCTGGCAGCTCTGAAATGTTGATGCTAAAACACCTGACACTTCCAGAACGGAACTGGCCAAGCCAAGGGAATGGTTTTCATTCTGCATTGCAAAATGAAATCCTTCTTGACCATGAACAGCAGATCTGGAAAAAGATCAGCTTGAAGAAAGTGCTGAACAGTAACCAGGCATATTCAGTCCTAAGCTTTTGGAGTACAGGAGGATGTGTCACAGTGCTACTTGGCAGCTGGCACACAATGCACTATTTCTTAAATACTTGCTTATTTTCAGCTATTTAGTGGCTCATCTACCTGTGCAGTGACTCAGTTTCATTTTCAAACTGTCACCTGCAGGTTATTATGCCCATGAGTGGAAAAGCTATTTAACACAACAGAGCCATCCAGTGACAAGTATGTTTTTTGACACAGCGGACAAAGAGCCATTTTGCAGTAAGTGACTGAGATTTCTGAGATTATTTTTCTTTGTGCATTGCCTCCATCAGCAGCAGCCATGCAGAGATGGTTATTTGCTGCTGGGGTTATAGCCAGCATTTCAGAAACTCCAGTGGCTGCTGGATGGAATTGTGTCCATCTGTGGTTTGCCATGACCTTCCTTATCTGTCAACCTGTCCTGTGGTGGGAAAGCCAACTTGCTTACAGTTATAGGAAACTGATTGAAAACTTTCAAATTAAGTATAAAACTTCCCAAATCATGTTTCAAAGCGACACGCCATTCTTTTGTGAAAGTAAGAGGTGTGTGAGAATGACAGGAGAGAAAGACAGGCTGCACAGGTGAAAAAGCTACCCTGGAGAAAAGTGAAAGGGACAGGGAGAGGAAGAGAATCTGTGCAAAAAAAAAAAAGTTTCACCAAGGTGAAAGGTTTAATCTGATCCCTGTGATTACCAACATACCAGGGCATGGGCTGGGATTATGGCCTGAGCTCCAGTGCTGGTCAGCAAGTGAATTCAGACTCACAGATCAAAGAACAGACAATTCTGCTCCAAGACTGAGATGACAAATGACAGATAAGAAGAACAGTAATGGAGGGGTTCAGAGGGGGACAGAAGAAAGAAAAGACAATCTGGAAGCGAAGGGGGAAGGCAGGCAGTGAAAGGCAGAGTGCTGGGAACCATACAGAGGCCATCCTGCATGGATAACCCTTGCTGTAGTGCTCTCCTGACATCTCCCAGTGTTTCTGGCTGGAATCTCTGCAAAGGGAGATGGAGAGCAGGGAGTAGAGAGGGATTCTGAGACAAACTGCAGGGGCTGTGTCCATCCTCTACCCATAGCTCTGCTCCCAGACAGTGCACAGCCTGCACTGCAGAGGGAGCCCACACGTCTAACCCCTCACTCTCTCTCCCCTCAGTCTACCATTACTTGGTGGATATTATCACATGGAACAAAGACACCAGGAGAGGCACCTTCAGCATCATGCTAGCTGATGAAGATGGGAGGAAGGCAGAATCAAAAGTTAATCCGTAAGTCTTACTGGTCTGAGCATTCCTAAGTGGTAGTGCATCCCTTGGAACAGCTGCATCTGGGAGGAGGTGACATCCTCCCCCAGTTTCTCTGCTGATATTGCTAGTGCACATGACTATGGGATTTCCTGGCCCTATGGGATTTGCACAGCCTCCCCCAGCACACAGCCTTGACAGCCCAATTTTTTGTTTTGGGCCCTTCTCTGTCATCTTAAGGACTGTTGTGGACAACCTCAGCCAGCAGCAGAGCTGCCCTAGGCTTCTGCTAAAGCAGAAGGAAAATCATCTCCCCCTCTTTCCTTCCTCTTTCAGGGAGTGTTCTATTCTAGTTCCCAGTGCCAAGACAGCTGGGGATTAACCTGGGCCTGAATATGTCACATCCAAAATACATTCATTCCACTCAGAGAGACAAATTAATGGTGTTTATGTGACATGTGAGTTCCTGATTGATCTGAACTATGCTTCAGCCAAACAAACCTGCACAACTAGTTTTCCCAAGTTTCTCTAAGTGCATATTCCCTCAGGCATATCTGGTATCTGCTTGCACTGGAGCAATCAGCATCGCTCCCACACCAAGGCCAGTGCAGATTTCATGCCTATCTCAAGGTGACTCAGTGTGCAGGCCTGCACTGACAGCCAGGTATAAATATCACTTGGGTCTAGTCCATTTGGGATCAAAGCAGAATCACAGTGAAAATTCTGGTTTGGGACCAAATGGCATCCAACCTCTGTGCCCCCACTTCCACCCCAACAAACTGAGGGCAGAAGTGGCTGAGCAGGCTGACATCTGGAGACCTGAATCCATACCCATTTCCTGTAAATCAGAAACTAATCACAAGCTCAGGCCTCCTCCCCCAGCCCTGTTTCTAATATTACAGTGACTACATTAAACCCAGTGCTATTCGCTTGGTGACTCTCTGACACTTTCTTTCATCTGCTTTACCTTTAGAGAAGCTGCCACCTTCCAGCAATACAAACAAATCACTTTGCTCACTGGGTTTGACCAGGATCTTGAAAATGTGGAAAGAATTTCCTTGACATTTTCCACAGGATCTGTCATTGGCCCAAAATTCAAGCTCAGGATTCTCCAAATGAGGTTCCGCTCACTGACAAACCCGGAAAGGTGAGCACATGTTTACACACAAACCATTTCTGTTGGTGCAGACTGGACAGAAATAAAGGAACCTCTCAGATTCCTGGCCTGGCTGAGTATTTGCAGAAGAATTAAATTTCTTTTACATTTAGTAATTCTCATACACATATCTTGGGAATAAATTCTTCTTTAATGGAATCCCCAAGGTGAATGCTTACTTGAACACAGAGGCTGTCTTACTGCACTGGGAACATGTCACATGTGATGTGACTCTGACGTGGCCTGACACCTTAACCTTTGGTCAGGAAAATGACCTTTGAGAAGCTGCCCGGGCCTGAACTCTAGGATGAAGGGAAATGCAGCCCTCTGGGAAGAACAGATGTTCAGCCCCAAATACACATTTTATATCCTAGTCAATTTGTATGGCTAGTGAAGCAGGGAGATTAATTTACTCCTGGAATTTCAGCAAGTGGGAGCTGCTGGCTGCTTTGCCCCAAAGCCCTGACTGGTACCCACAACATCAGGAGGTACCTCTCAAGACATTGCTGATGAGATTTCTGTCTGCTCTGCTGTCCTACCCTTAAGCTTCCCACCTCTGGAGGCTGGGAGTCCTGCCTGAGCTCAGCAAGCACAGAATCTCTTATGCTGACCTTGTGTGCAAGGACACTTATGTGGACACCACACCATGCTTTAAGTTTGGGTTAAAACAAGGCTGGAAGATCACACAGTCAGGAGGGTGAAGCATAAAGACATATAAAGCTGCAGAACATGTTTCTTTGTATTTCATGAGGTCTGCTACCCTTACCCTAGGCTTGGAACAAGGGAAAGATTGTGTACTTCCACTAAACAAAGTCCTGCAGCTCTCCCTTGCTGCCACTCCCTGTCTCCTGCCCCACACCTCCACAGTCACTTCCAGTGCCAGATACACGTGTAGTCTTTTAAAGAGCAGACACAAATGCCCTAATATTTGAGGATGCAGTCTCTCCCGAAGGAGGGGCTGCCACAGGCCATAAGCACAGTTCAGGATTTTCAACACATCAATCACTGCCCCAGGGAGGGATGTCCTGCCCCCTCCCCTTCCCTGTTGCTCAACCCACTACACAGGGCTAATGCTCGTATTTCCCCAGTGAAAGCCCAGGTATTTCCTCAGGTTTTTCTGGAGCTGAATTAGCTCCAGACCAAATCTGTGTTTGCACCCAGGTCAGAGCAGTGGCAGAATTTCTCGCACCAGGAGGAGGGAAGGGTCAGGAACAGGCAGGTGAGCTGAAGGACCGCCTTGTTTGGTGGACACAGGCTTAAAGGGAGCCATAGGCTCTACAGCCAGTGCATGTTTGTTTGCTGATTTTTTGTGTTCCTTTTTTTCCACAAGCAAAAGATAATATAGAACTGAATGGCAAAACACTCAAGGTATCCTTGGCTTAAAGTCAAGCTCACTTCAGGTGGATTTGGAGCCAGTTCACTTGAGAAAATGACTTATTTTAAGTAGGGTTCCAGCAGGAGGGGAGAAGACAGAAAAAAAAAAAATGTTTTTTCACTTTTGGCCGTGTTTTCACAGACCCCAACTGTGCCGATACGACCTGGTCCTGACTGAGAATACCCAGAAAACCTTCAAGCCCATCCCATGCTGAATGAGGATGCTGTGCCTGGACGGGGCAGACATTTCACCGCGGTGTGGGGCCTCACCTGCTGGGCCCCGGCGCCTTCTGTGGGGATCGCGCAGCGAGACCCTCTCTCCACGCACAGTGTATAAACGGGAGCGAAAATAAAACCATGGCGGCTTTAAAGCGAGGGTTTAACACAATGGTTTAAAGCGTGTGTCCGCGGCTGAGCCGGGGGGGAGCCCTGAGGAGCAGCAGCTCCCCGCGCCCCCATGAACGCCCTCAGCCCGTGGGGCCCCGCCCGCCATGGCGGCCCCGCCCCTCCCCGCGCCTGCGCACCCGGCTCGGGGCGCTGAGGGCGGCAGGGCCGGCCCGGGGGGGCCGGGTGCTCTCGGCTCGGCTCGGTCCGGCGGCGGCAGCGGTGGCCCTGACCCGGGATGTGGCGGCGCCCGGCTGGGCTCCTGCTCGTCTTCGCGGCCGCCACGGCCGCGCTGTGGCTGCTGTCGGTGCGACTGAGCGCGGGGCAGACGCGCAGGTGGGTGCGGGGGGCCGGCGCTGCCCGTGTGTCCCCCTCGTCCGCCGGGGCTGCCCGTGTGTCTCTCCCCTCGCAGGGCGCTGCGGTTCCCGGCGGACCTGGAGGAGCTGCGGGATCTGGCCGAGGCGCTGCGGGACTACGAGCGGCAGCACCGGGGCGCGGCGCTGGCCCTGTTCTGCGGAGCGTACCTGTACAAGCAGAGTTTCGCCATCCCTGGCTCCAGCCTCCTGGTACGGGGAGGGCGGCGCGGGGCGAGGGGCCGGGGGCTCACGGATCGGGCAAGGAGGAGCCGGAGGGACCCGGCAGGGCCCGCACCTGGGGAGGAGTTACCCTTAGTACCAGTACGGGCCGGGGGCTGACCTGCTGGGGAGCAGCTCTGCTGGGAAGGATCGAGGAGTGTTGGTGGATAATGGGCTCTGAGGGGCAGGAAGGCCAGTGGGATCCTGGAGTGCACCGGGAAGAGCGTTGCCAGCAGGTCAGGGAGTGATCCTGCCCCTCTGCTCAGTCCGGTGAGGCACAGCTGGAGTGCCAGGCCCAGATCTGGGCTCCTCAGGAAAAGAGAGACAAGGGGGAGAGGGTCCAGTGGAGGCCACAAAGAGGTGCAGCTGGAGCATCGCTCTGATGAGGAGAGACTGGGAGCTGGGCCTGTTTAGTCTGGAGAATATTGAGAGGGGATCTCATTAATGCATATAAATATCTTCAGGGGGCGTCAGAGGATGGTGCCAGATTCTGTTCAGTGGTGCCCAACAACAGGTCAAGGAGCAATGGCAATAAACTAAAACAAGAAGATTCACCTCAATATTCTTTCCATGGAGGGTGGCAGAGCACTGTGAACAACAGCCCAAGGGAGGACCCAGGGTCTTCTCTGGAGACATCCCAAACCCATCTGTTCCTGTGTCACTTGCTCTGGGTGACCTTGCCTTTGCAGGGCATTTGGACTGGATAATCTCCAGAGGTTCTTTCCAGCCCTACAGTTCTGTGGTTCTGTGACACACTGTGTCCCCCAGACCTCACTCTGTTGTCCCCACAGAATGTCCTGGCTGGAGCACTCTTTGGGCCATGGATGGGACTGGTGCTGTGCTCGGTGCTCACGTCTGTGGGAGCCACCCTCTGCTACCTGCTCTCTGCAGCTTTTGGCAAGCAGCTCATTGTCCACTTCTTCCCTGAGAAGGTGGCTCTGCTGCAAGGGAAGGTAAGAACTGGCAGTTCTGCTGACACCTGCAATGGCGCTGGGCCAGGCTGCTCTTGGGGTGACAGTGAAAACAAGTGTGTGCAGGGGAAGCATCAGGCCTGCTGAGGGCACAGTCTAGGAGCAGGCTGCTCTCTTGGAGCAAACCTGTTAGCAAAGGGGCTGCCAGGAAAATCCTGGATCTTAGGGAAAAGCAGATATGAAATAAAGGAGTGTTTGGGAAGCCCCTGTGCCCCAGAACTGCCTCCATCCATCCCGTGCTGTGTTGCACGCTGGTGGTGGTTCTGCTCCTGGCTTCCTGATCTTTCATTCAGGTGAGATCCCATTTCCACCCCTTCTTGGAAGAGGGGTGGTTCACCATTAGGCTCCCATACATACAATATTGCTGCTTTCCCCCAATTCTGAATTGATGTTACACTGTGGCTTGTTAGAAATAAAAAATTCCCTCCAGAATGGTGGCCAGTTGAATGTTACTGCTGTTTGAGGAGCAGGAATGATGTGGAACGTTTCTTTTGGCAGGTAGAAGAGAACAGGAGCAGCTTATTTTTCTTCTTGTTGTTCCTGAGGCTGTTCCCCATGACACCAAACTGGTTTCTGAACCTCTCGGCTCCCATTTTAAACATCCCCATATCCCAATTCTTTCTCTCCGTCCTCATTGGTAAGGCCTGGGGACACAGCCTGAGGGGACAGTGTGACACAGCTGATCTTGGTATCACTGAGCCAGGGAGGGCAGAGCTAGGACTCTGACCCCATGTCTGTTTCCTCTGTGCTGCCCTTGAGCATTCTGTAAAACAGGTGTCCCCAATGCTGCAAATTTTGCTTTACACCTGGTTCTTTCTGTTACAAGCACAGACCCCTGTGCCTGTGTAATGGCTGTAAATTAAAACACTGAGTTCTACCTCAGCCTGAGGAAGAATTTTCCATGGAGGGTGGCAGAGCACTGGAACAGCTGCCCAGGGAGGGCATGGAGTCTCCTCCTCTGAAAACGTTCCAAATTCCTCTGGACACATTCCTGTGTTGCCTGTTCTGGGTAACCCCACCTTAACAGGGAGGGGTTGGACTGAATGATATCCAGAAGTCCTTCCAACCCCAACAATTCTGTGATTTCTGTGTCTGGTGTTGGGCTATTTGAGCTAATTATCCCTAGGAGGGTACTAACTGCCTTTTTCTGCTCTGATTCCTTCAGGCCTTACACCATATAATTTCATCTGTGTGCAGACAGGGTCCATTCTGTCCCAAATCACCTCTCTGGATGCCATCTTCTCCTGGGACACGCTGCTCAAGCTGCTGGCCATGGCTGTGGCAGCGCTGATTCCAGGCACCCTCATCAAGAGATACAGCAAGAAACACCTGAAGCTGGATGGGGACAAGCAAGCTCAGACACTCAATGGCAAAAAGAGCTCGTGATGGCTTAGGTGCCCCAGTTTTGGGGTAAAAGCTGCAGGACTGTTCCCAGAGGTCATATTCTGCATGCTCTGTGCCACCAAGGACAGTGGGAATTTTTAATCATCCTTCTCATCTCAGAGGAGGTGTCCGTTCTTATTTTTAATGAATGTTTATCTGTGCATGTACCTGCACGGAGAGAGAGATACAGGGGTTTTGTGAACACTCAGTTAATTTGCCTGTTTCATTTAAATCAATCTCCTGTGTAACTGAGGCTGTAGGGCATAAAAGGAGGAGTATTGGCATCCTGTGAGGAAGGCAAACCAGAACCCAGCTGTGGATCACTGGCCAAGCAGAACCCTGTGGGCAGTAGGCAGGCCCTGCTCCCTCCCTGCTCCATGGTGTTTCAGGGTGGAGCTGTAGAAGATTCTCCTTTGATTCCCATGTTAAACCAGCACACCCTGCAGCAAAATGCTCAGGATTTGAGCTGCCTGAGTCAGTCATGTCAGAACACTTGAGATTGCTTCTCTGGTCTGCCAGTGGCTGCTACTCCCCATAAAGACTAAAGGGGAAAAGAACAGGAATGGATGTGCCTGACTGGCAGAGATTTGTCCTTGAGAAGCACCTTGAAACCCACAGATTTGCTCCTGTACAACAGTTGTGGAGAACATAGGAGCCCAGAATGGTTTGGTTGGAAAGGATCCTAAAGCCCATCCTGTTTTACCCGGTGTTATGGGCAGGGACACTTCCACTATCCCAGGGTGCTCCAAGCCCCATGCAGCCTGGCCTTGGACACTCCCAGGGATCCAGGGGCAGTAACAGCTTCTGTGACAACTTGTGCCAGGGCCTCAGCACCCTCCTCCCCCCAGGATGGTACTCTGCTCTTGGGGCTTTGGTATTTGCTCTCCATGAGGAGATCCACTTGGAGGATAAAGAAATCTTCCTGATAGGGAAGGGGGCAGATGGGAGACCCCAGAGCAAGGCTTCATGACATTATCCCAAAGTCCATGAGAACCCCTTCCCAGATCACCAGACCAGCCTGCAGCATTGAAGTACACTGGCTTTTTATTCCATGCATTGTTTGCTTTGATAGTCATTCTTGTTTCCATCACTGTACACTGGTCAATACAAAAAAAAAATCAAGTTTGTCTCAGGAATCCACAGAGCAGGGAGGAGGGGATGAACACTACTGGACAGGGCCAAGATGAAATGGGTACTTAACACGACAGTGGGGAGGGCAACATTCAGCTCTGGGAGAAAATCTAGGCTAGTGTTCAGGAGCTGTCAGCAGCCACGAGAACTGGATCAGGGTACTCGGGATGCTGGAAAGGAAACCCACAGTTTACTCCGGCCCTGGAATGCGGTGTTACTACAAGGAGTAAGCAGGCTCACCTACACCTCTCAAGCCCAGACCCTGCCAGGAGAGAAGCGTGAGGAACCGCAGCAGAAGTGCCATTACAGCAATGTGGGGACTGTGTACAATCCCAGGGAGGTGTCACTAAGGAAAATCCTACATAACCCCCCCAGAACTGAGAGCAACCATCCCGGGAATGTGGGGGTGCTGAGGCAGCTCTGCCTGCACACAGCGAGGCCATGGGACGTGTGTGCAGGGGAGACTGGGGTGAAGCTTCCACAGGCAGGGAAGGGGCTGCCCTAGTGGCATTCCCAGAGGGATGCAGGGTCAGGGGCAGCGGGTGGGAGCAGCGACACTGGACTGGAACAGTGCTATGACCCGGGGGTGTGAGGATAGAGCTAAATGTGGCAGCCTGGAGCGGGCAGCTCAGCTTGCCCAGGCTGCAGAACAGGCCAGCATGTCCCCAGACAAGGATGGGGAGGAATCAGCAGACACCCAGGACAGCTGGCCCAGAAGGGTCTTTAAATTCCCAAACACCAAAGCTGTGAGCCCAGTGGAGCTTCATCCCACGATGGAGCGTATGCAGAGACCACAGGTACCCAAACCCCTCTGGAATCTGTCAGGGACTGGATCACCACAGGTTGGAGGCCCTGGGGACACTGACAGGCCTGAACTGGAGGAATCTCTGCTTTGGGGCTGTTGCTGGGAGTGCCCAAGGATACCAGCATTGCCCATGGGTCTCCCAGAGCCTGCCAGGTCTGAGCAGAGTCTCCCCAGGGGCACAGGGCTTGGCATCTGCTGGGGACACCCGATGGCAGTTCTCCGCTTTACGCCACAGTGTGTTATGAGCACACAGTTCTCCACTGCCAAATTCCCAAGCCTTGACCTCCAGCCTGAGTAACCATCTGCACCACCATACCCCCTCTCACATCACAACAGCAAAGCCATCTCTGCCCTGACAGCTCCTCCTGCCACTGGCCGGGAGACAAAGAACATTGGGGAGGAGAAACGAAGGGTGGGAAGAGAGAGGGAAGGAGCCAGGAAAGAGCTTCACTCCTTACAGGATTCAGCCTCTGCCCAGAGCAGGGTGAGCAGGTCACTCCCTCTCCAGGAGCCTGTTTGGTCCTGCCTGGGTGATCCACTACATGGACCCACTGCCCAGGGCAACTGCCCTCCTCCCTGATGTCGTTTTGGATGCTCTGGCCAGGGAATCTTGTCATGGTTATTCCCTTTGTGATCAATTCAAAAGCTCCTCGCCCCCTGTGACCACCCTTCCCACATTCCCACCAGTTCAGGGGCTGCCGACCATCAGCAACGTGAGCAAACTGCAGCTCTGCCAGGAGGAACCTGACTGCAGCCATCCACTTCTCTCTGTTCTCTGCCCTGGAGTAACAGCATCCCTGGAAATCACTAGAGACAGCAACTCCTGACAGCCACTGAGCCCAGCTCTGCTCCCACCCCTCTGGTGAGCAGGGAGAAGGTAACGTCACACACAGAGATTACAATTGTGCTAGCGGTGAAGCCAACCTTCTGATCTACAGAAATGATAATAAATAATAAAATAACATCATAACTTAAGATCTGTCTGTAGTCCAGCTACAAAAATTTAAAAATATGGGATAATTTAACTCATACAATACTGCTCTCTGTATAAGTAAGACATTTTCCTTCACTTTGCCATGAGGCTATAAATTACCACAGTTAAGTTCAAACCAATATTTTAACATAAAATGTAAACAAACAAACAACAGAAGTACCTGTCCATGGTCCATTCCTGCCGTTCACCTCCGGCTGGCCGTGCCAGCCAGCACACTGGGAAGGGCAGAGGGAGAGCTCTTGCAGGGGGACATCAACTAAGGAAGGAATGGGGAACGTGCTCTATCATTTTGTTCTCTTTCAATATTGTTTTAGAAGAGTAGTGTTTGAAGGGAAGGCACTATGAGTTCTATCAGAAAACAAATATTTCTCATCTGCCAATGCCTCGGCCTGTCACATACCAGGACTATCCTCACTTGCACCTGCAGAGTTTCAGCTTGGAGGAGAAACAGAGGCCTCGGGGCACACCCGAGACACAGCCGTGCCACGGCCGCGTCAAGATTCCCTGCACAAGGCCCACCACGAAGGGCAGGCAGCTGCTAATGCTTCCAAGAATGTACAGTGAATAAGGAGACAGAGCAGGGCTGATGCTCTTAGCCAGGCCAGTGATTCCCAGTCTTCCCCCTCAACACACAGCCCTCTGCTGGTTCTCGATGCTGCTGTAGGTGAGAGGCTGCTTCTCCCAGTCCAGTCCAGGCGTCTCCGGCATCCTCCCCAGAAGTGCTCGGGCTCTGCGGAATGTGCTTTCCACGCTTTGCAAGTCCTTGCTTGGCCAACACTGAGTTGATTGATTTCTTTGACTGACTGAAACAGACAGGAGGTAAGAGGAGGAAGTACACTGGGAAATGGCACACTGCATCTGAGAGAAGTTTCCCTGCTCAGCTGGAGGTTGACACTCCCAGAGTGAAGCAAGGACGGTGGTAAGAAGTGCTCTGATACCAATTCTCAAGAGGACGAGGTTAGAATACATTTGCAGGATCTCACAACAAAATGCTGATTAAAAAAAGAAACTAAAAATCCTTAAAATAAAACCCATCATTACATTCCTGGGGATGTATCGACTCAGAAGACCCTGGATGTTAGCACCTCAGTACCAGTTTTCTCCAGGAGCATGTCCACCTTCTGATTAAAAATGACCCAGCTGGTTATACTGAAAACACTTTGTTCACAGGTGACCCTACAGTCAGGTCTTTTTCTGCTTTTCCTCATTTGATAAGACTGAGTGGTTTAGTTTTCTTGATCTGTTCTCCAATCTTCAGGGCCACGAGGCCTGGTCCCCTGTGCAAGCAGCAAGAGAATCCCCCACGTCTGTACACAAAGCTGTCCAGGCAGGACTCCCAGGATGTTTCTCCATAGTGTGCTTGCTTTCTGAACTTTTTTTTTTTTTTGCAACGAGTCTGTGTGTCTATAAATACAATCCACTCTTTACAGTAAAAAGTGTTAAAATGTCAAAAAAATAAATATCCATGTTACAGTAACTAGATTATTCAATAAAATACATCCCTGCCATTCTTGATTGAAATGCTCAAAGAGAATTAATTTCATTTGGACATTTTCCAGAGATTCGGGTTATTGCAAATCACTCCTGGGGTGGGAAGGAGAAGCATCTTCTCTTCCTGTAAAGTGTGATGAAGGGGAATGAAGTGGAATCTCGGGGAAATCAAAATGCCAGTACCAGGAAGCTTTGGGGGAGATCTGTATTACCAAGTAGCAGAGCTGCAGGGCTTATTGGTCCTGACCGTGGCATCAGAACACTCCCCTTCAGAAGAGTCACAGTCTGATTCTCCAAACTGTGGTGGGTTCTGCAAGACAAAAGGAAAGGGGGAGACTTGAGCACCATTCCTGTACTGCACATCACCCACACATCCCAGTCTGTCACAGCAGCCAGGCAAAGGTCACCACCTGCAGCGGCGGAGAGTGGCACACGTGAGGGGGCACAGCATACAGCTGCCCCACCAAAGGTCACTTGTCTCCCCTAAGAGAGGGGACAGCACAGAAATACCTGGCGAGAGCACTCCCAAACACAGGGTTATGAGGAGATCATGCAGCAAGGCTCTGCCCTACCCCTCCCAAACACTTGAAAGGCAGAGAAAGGAAGAAAGTCATCCTGGCTTTGTCAGCAAGGCTGCTGATGGATATGTCTGAGGCAGTTTATATCCACTCCATTTCATGAGATATTTTTATCCCACTTAATGCAACTGCAAATCTGATGGCCTCCCAAAATCACACTCATCTTGACCAGCACATCGTGTTCAGCTTTGTTTGTGCCACTTTCCTCCACCCACTCTTCTGCCGAGCAGGAGGGAGATTGGGTATTGCAGCAGTTGCTTTGCCGTAGTACACCTACCACAGCATTTTCTAGGCAGTGTTCCAACTTCCTGGCCCTTGGATTTTTTCCATAGCATTTATTTAGTTTTTTTCCACTGAGTGGAAGGGCGAGGGGATAACCAACTCACCTCACAGCTGTGTTCATCTGCACAAAGTTTGCCCAGAGACATCTGAGTCTTGACCCTGCGCACAGCACACTCTTTGTCCGAGAGCCCATCCGACTGCGTGGAGATTTCAATGGGGATCTCTGGAGTCTGGGACAGCATGTCCTCCAGCTTCTCAGCCAGCTCATCCTCCAGCTTGGTGGCCATCTCATCCGGGCTGTTCGAGTGGTCGCTTGTGTTCCCCTCCTCTCCATCCGACACAGAGAAGTTCTCAGAGCTGAAGGTCGAGTAGGACTGGCAGCTACTGATGCAGCGGTGGGGTCTGCAAACAGGGAGAGAAGTTCAGTGTTCACCTTGGATGACAGGCACAGGGAACTTCCTGGGTGCTGTGTTCACTGCTCTGCTACACCAGGCCTTGTGGAGTGCCTTCCACATCCTGGAGCTACAGAATTCTACCCCTTCTGAATGATTCAGTTCAAGACCTGCTTCTTTAAATTAATCTGGTTTTATTTGGTCCTGTCTGATATGTCCATATTAGCTGATCTGCCCTGGAGCATGTTTTTCTTTGACAGTGCATTTTCCTAAAGGAAGGCATTCTGGAGTTCTGTTTAATATTTTTATTGATGACATGGATGAGGGTGAGTCTTTCATTAGTAAACTGGCAGACGACACTAAGCTGGGAGAGTGTGTTGATCTGTTGGAAGGGAGGAGGTCTCTGCAGAGAGACCTGGAACAGTTGGATGGATGGGCAGACTCCCATAGGATGAAGTTTATCAGTCCAAGTGCCGAGTCCTGCATTTTGGCCACAATAACCCCTTGCAATGCTCTAGGCTGGGGATGGTGTGGCTGGACAGTGCCCAGGCAGAAAGGGACCTGGGGGCACTGGTGACAGCC
>VZUI01066463.1:0-32320 GCA_013401135.1 Cettia cetti | reverse complement strand
CCTTCCCTTCCCTTCCCTTCCCTTCCCTTCCCTTCCCTTCCCTTCCCTTCCCTTCCCTTCCCTTCCCTTCCCTTCTGTTAAGCAAGGAGAGGCTGGAATTAACAGTGTAAAATCTTAATGAGTAGATTGTGCTGAGCAGTGTGGTTCACCTCCATTATTCTCCCAGTCTCCAATGTTTACCAGCCAATCAGATCGTTCCTTAAAACCAGAGATTTATAGTGAAAAGTCAGCCCTAATTGAATTTCTTCATTAAGAACACCATCAAACAGATACAGAACACCTTACACCACCTTGTTTAAATTAGATTCATTTTTCTGATTAATTATTAAAAGGAAAGTTTAAAAAATCATAAAATCTTAAGTGCTATTAAAAATTGATTAGGAATGCATTTTTTCATTGACCCAGTTTGTATTTTTTTTTAATTTTTTTTTTGTCAAAGCTAATACATTTGAGTAGCTACCTCAGACAGAAGTTTGTAATCATTTGGTCATCAGTCAATTAATCACAGCTTCATAAATATTGATCTCAGATTACATTTATTCTTCATTCTTGAAAGATAGTTTTTTATTAATTTAGGCTCACTCACATACATTGTGGTTTACACTGAAATTATTTTTAAAAGTTGTATTAAAATTTAATTGGAGCAGCCAGCCAACAGTGCAGCCACTGCACATTGTGCCACCTTTTGCTAGGTTGGTCACCTCCTCCTGAAAGGTCCTGAGTGTGCATGGGTCCTCCTGGAGGGCTTGCTGACTGGCATCTGTCGCCCAAAAACCTCTTCATGTGGAAGAGACACACCACCCATCCCAGGTAGGAGTAATTTGTGACTAAGTGTGGATTTTTCTGAGAGGAGCAAAGCAGGCTCTGATATTTCTCTTCCCACACTCCTGGCCATGTCCTGATTCCTAGTAGTCAATTGCAGATGGTGCTGATTGCTATTAAGCACTTGGCTGCCCCTTGGCCTCTGCCAGACATCCCACAATCCATGTGAGAGGTGTGTTTGTGGGTACATAGGTTGAATGTCCCCAGCCCTGCTGCAGTCCCTGTGATGGAGGTCATACATGACCTTGTGACTCATTCTAGGATGGTGAAGGTACCTGGGAGTGCTCTTGCAGGGCCTGCTACTGCCTCTCTTCTGCCTAGGAAAAAATCCAGTACTTACTTTTGCAGAAGTTGTGTTTGTAAACAGAAATTCTAGGAATTTTTGAAGTGAGATGCTGCAAGGAAGAGGAAGGACTCTTTGATCCCAAGCATTTGGAGGAAACACAGTCCTTCTTGTAGCATGTTCATCGTGCCCGAAGCAGTACTGAGGAAATCCAAGCAATCTTTATTAACATTTCTGGGCCAGTTGTACCTAATAATCTACATCTTGACAATTAATTATCTTTTTTGTGTGTGTGTGTTTGTGGTTTAAGAAACAGATATGTGGACATATCGGGGTAAAAGCACACATCTGAAGAGTGACCTGAAGTATTTGCCATGCAGGATGCATCCTTTTCTACCCCATACTTTGTATTTTACTTTGAATGCTGTACTTCACACTGAGAATGACAAATTTCTTGGTTGGCTTCTGCAGTACATTTGGTTCTTTGTCCTATGCTCTGGTAGAAAAAGCATGTCAAAGTCAACGTTCCCTAAAATCTCACTTGTCTGAGGTCTTTGGAGTAATGGGATCATGTAGTAACTGTTATCTTTTACAGCTCTGAAAAATTCTATGATTCATCTTTAATGTCTGACATCAAAACTAGTTGCCCATTGTTGTCACTCCAAAACTCTTATTTATTCTGGCACAGCTCTTCTGAGAGGCTCTGAAATACAGCTTCAAATCATGAGCAGCAGAGTGTCCTGGTGTGCTCCTCAGCATCAGTACGGAGTTATGCGGACCCCTGTTAGCATTCCTTATTTTTGATGATGGAGAATGGATCATTTTTGTGACTATCAATTTATCTAAAGTTGCAGAAAGCTGATGTAATTTCCAGAGTCCTACTCCCCAATCAAACATACCACTCATTTTCCATAAAAAATTAAATCACTCTGCAGCAAGTTATCAGACCCCTTCCTTTAAATCTGTCACACACAGTGCTTTTCTGCACTTTCAGAAAAGTCAGTCTGTAAGAATCATGTCAGAAACATGTGCAGAGGGCATTCAGGTAACCCATTTGTTTTACAAATAGCTGTGAAGATTTAAGATATTTTCACCTCTGAACTGTTTGCTACTTCTGTTCTTTTCTGTTTGCTGCAAAGTCAGACCTTTTTTGCTTTCATTATCCATGGACTATGAACATGCGGGACATAATTTGTTTGTTTTGCATTATGGCAAATCTAGAAGGGCATTGTCTGCTATGGCACAGTCATTTCCAGCAGAGAAATGCTAGCAAGGGTATGCAGTCGAGGATATGTCATATTGCTCCAGCTGTAACCTTAAAAAATGCTTGTCTGTTCTCTGTATTGTGTAATCAGAAGTGGATTCTGAGGCTCGTTGCAGCAAACGTTTTCAAACAGGAGGGATGCCAAGGAGATTCCAGTAAATATATCACCCTCTGACCAGTTCTTTGAAATCAATAGTGTGATGGCTGGAACCAGGTATCCAGGTTATCCAGTTTTTCCAGTGGTTTGACAGACACTACTGTGAATTTTACATTGTACCGAGTTCGGTAATCCCAGACAATCTTTCCTGGCAGAAAAAAAAGAAAAAGAAAAGCTGCAAAGCAATAGAGAGAGATAATTGCAACAGTGCCCCAACTCTTCCTGGCTTTTTGCTGCAGACACCTGCAAAATGGCCCAATTGGTGTTTTCCCACTGAAGTATTGTGTCCCTAATTCACCGCTCAACAACTTCAGCACTTCTGAGAATGAATATGGTAGTTGAAAATAAGGTACTAGCTTATGAAAATGCTTATTTTTTTCAAATTTAATCTTTCCCTAAACATGCAGAGTTCTTTTAGTCCAGATTATGCAAATCTGTGTAGTTTAATGAAATTCTTTAAACTTCAGAATAATGTAAGAGAAAAACAATGCATTTTCTGTGAGTATGTGCAGTAGATAAATGTTTCTTTCAATTTTGCATTAATTGGATTGACTTGATTAAATTCAGCTGATATTTGAAACCTTTCTTGTTAAAACTGTAAAAAATATAATTTTGGATTTTATTAATATATATATGTTTATTCTTGGCTCAAAATTGGAGGCCTCTGGAGTGAAGTGGCTCCTTGCAGGACCAGGCATTTGCCAGAAAGATACAAAAAATGCTATAGTTGCAAATCAGTCCCAGATCTTTCCTTCTTGACTTACATCTGAAATCTGTAATCCCAGTTTCTCCATCTCTTTATTGCAAGAGTGCTTAGCAAAGATGTTCAATATTCAAATAATTTTTCTTCTTGTCTGTCATTGTAACGTCACTGGATTTAAACAGAAATCTCTCACCCTGTGTTTAGTATTTTATAATAGCTTGTCAGGTGTGACTTCAGTGACTTCAGAGTGCTCCTGGGACACCACAGTTCAGGTAAATGTAGACTTAGCCTCTGAGGCAAGTTTCAGGAAAAACATAGCCAGGAAATAGGCTGCTGTACAGATCTTAAATTTACAAGAGAAGAAGGGAGGGAAGGTTGTAACATACATCCAAAACTGCTGCAGTTTTATAAGCTTTGTGCTATCATTTTTCAAATCTGTCCAGGGGGTTTATGTTAGGAGGGAAATGGAGTAACAGAAGAGTAAAGAGAGAAGTAATTGGAATGAGCAATGAATAGATGGAGTGAGGGGCCAATGAGAAAACTGCAGAGACACTGTGATGATGTTATCAATATCCATCAATTCTGGCTTGAGCAATGGCTGCAGCTGTTCTTGCCAGCTTTGCTCTTTACAGCTCATCCCTGCTGCTCCCCCCACCCCTCTGTGCTCATGGGGGTGAAGGAGGTGGTATCCTGCTAGCTTTGAGAGAGGGCTCCCTTGGTGTGTGTGCTCTCTTCAAGGAATTCATAAAGAGCCCTTTGAAGGGAGTGCAGGGTGCACAACTTCCATCTTGGCTCTCTGAAAAATAAGATTTTTTTTAGATTCCTCTTCACCCAACAAAAAGATGTAGGTATCTACATATGAACAGGTCTCACCTTCCACATCTGGGAGTCACTGCCATGAAACAGAGCTTTCTAGGGTATGAGACATCACATCTTCAGATAAACATCCAAAATAAATTTGATTAATTGTATTCTACAAGTGCCTACTTTTAATCCAGGGCCTATAAAGGGTTGCTGGAGTGAGTTGGCCAGACATTGTAGATTTGTCTTAGGGCTGACAGGGTGAATCCTACACTTTGTTATCAGAAAGCTGGGTGAAGAAACATCTGTTTCAATTTGATTGGCAAAAAAAGCAAAGTCTGACCAGTTACTAAAGATCTTGGTTTCAGGGACATTTCTGTAATCATATCCTAAATGCAGCGGGTTTTAGATCCAGCTGTTTATTTTCTAGGGTGGACACTAAAGCAAAGTTGCTTACAATTCTGTTTTCATGAAATGAACCAGAATCTTGCTTACTTACAAATGTATAAATTAACTATTTTGCCAGATATACTGCACCAGTAGTTTTCTTTATGAGTCTTACTTGCTACAAAACATCGTTTGAAAAGGATTGTACTCTGGCAATAAAATCTGTCTTTTGGAACTTTTTTGTATATAGTTTATTCACCCTTTTTCCCCATTTTATCAAGTATTTTCTAGTATTCAGAGAAAGATCTTCAGTGACTTTGAAGAGTATAATGAAGTTAGTTGAGGAATACATGAATTTGTTAAAAGTGCTTGGAAAGCTGGACTGCTGTATCATATCTGCTGAAATATATGGGTAATTAATTTGCTAAGTGCAATGAGGAAAAATCAAGGACTATTTATATCTGGCCTTGGTTTTGATTTCCTTGTAAATGTTCATTGTAGAAAGTCAAGTAAGAACTTTGATCTTACAGTGTTCTCCTGAAAGAAAATAAAAATCCCAGCTTTCATTGGAATTGAAGACTGAGGAGGCAGCCTCCAGTGTCTGTACCTGAAGACCTCCGTGCTCAGAGCTGCTACTGACTTCAGTGGGAATTTTTCCTAAGTACAAAGAGATGAACAGTAACTAAGAGTAGGAAGAGAGGCATTGCTGCAGTTTCACCTGAAAATTAGGCTTATAGGGGCTATAAAATGTTGTAAGTTTATTTTTGTTTGTTTGGTTGTATATTTACATTTTTTTTTTAGTGTAATAGACTACAGGTATTTTAGATTCAAATTGTACACCTTTAAGCTGAAAGGAGAACTGCACTTAATAACTGATAACTTAATAGCACATCTAAATGTGTTTTAAAACACTTCAATTTACCTATTAGGACCAAATAGACTGACTGTTAATTTGACAGAATATCCATGTTCCCTGAACTTAGGGCTATAAAAATTGTTCATCTGCTCAGTCACAGGCCATTTAATTTTGGATGCATCATTGCCAGTTGGTTACAGTAATTAGCATTCTCTCTATTGTAGCAGCTTCCCTGAAGCTATGCTAAGTAGGGTTACACTTCTGTATGGAAACATAAGCAGCCTTGTGCAAATGAGCCTGGCCACCCATCTTAGAGACAGAAGCCCTAGCTACAGCTTCTTGGCTCAGGGTGCCCTATGTGCCCACCTGCAGATCTTATTTACTGGTTATTAATGACATGAAGTGTAGGCAGCTGTGAAAGGCACAGCATGGCATCTTGAAGCCTCTGCTCCAAACTATTCTCTCAGCCTTGTCATTTCTTTGAGTGACACCTAATTTCCTTTTTTTTTTTTTAATCTTCCCCTTTATACTATCTTTTAATGAAGTTATAGATGGAAATAAACTCTCTGGGTATAAATTGTGTGTGTGTGTATATATATGTATATATATATATATGTGTATATATATATATATATAAAAAAACAATCCTGTGAACTGAGGCATAGCATTTGCTAACACAGTTACTTGCCAGTTAAAACATGGGTTAAAACATGGGATAAAAATGTTTCTATAAATCCTTTGTTATTATGAACATATGCTGCAAATATTTTGGTTCAGTATGTTTTTCCATATCTCCTAATGCCTAAAGTAGTGTTTTTATTGTATTTTTAATGGAGACACCAACTGCCAGCACCAGATTATGAGCAGTGCTGAAATTGTTCTTTTGTAAAGGCTAAAATAAACAGTAAAATTGCTAAAACCATAAATAAATTAAAAAGAAGTCAAGATTTTTTGCCAGTTGTTCTGCAGCTTATGCACATTTTCTTGTTCTGTGTGAAATGTCTACGCTTTCTTTTGGTTTCCTGGGAAACAAGTGAGGGGTGGTATGCACTGCAAGATGTACTCTAAGAATAATTCTTCCCATTTAATCCACTCTGATTTTTACTTCTTAATATACTGGAAGGTAACTAATATTTAATACCATGAAATGTATCTGTGCATGTTTAATGATTCAATTAATCAGAGAGAAACCTTCTTTATAATTAAATATGGATAGGCTATAGTCTTTTCTTCTCATTGACTGATGCTTCTGAGAATAAGGGATAAGAATAATTTTATACCATTATTCTGTGTGCCTTTTATTAGAACTCTGAACTGTTTGGGTGTAAAATCAACCATAGAAGTACATTTTTTTTAGACTTATGCACTCTGCAGTTTCTGTATTCCATAAAAGTCTAACCATATGAATTTAGATACCAATACCACAAAGACTTATTTGTGTTTAAGCACAAGAGAAGTTCAAATGACGTTAATGTGATTACTCACGTTAAGTTTAAAGACTGTGCTAGAGCCTTTGTAGGACTGTCTTGTTCAATTTCTGGAATAGGCCTGATGTGAGCTTGGAAAAGTTGTGTCTGCTTGCTCTGTAATTCTTGATTTGATGGTGACTTGCAGCCATAGCTCATTTCCTTATAAGTAGCCATTTTATTAATCTGGCCACGGACCCCTCTTGACTTGATTACTTAAAGAAAGGTTACAAACCCCATTATAACTTATGCTTCCACACTCCTATACAAAATTCTATAAGTATAGGCTAAAAAAAGCACCAACTGTTGTCAATACAGTATGAAGATGGAGGGCATCTATTGGGAAGTTAATAAACTAATGATGTGTATACAGGCAGGTTTAAATATGGAAATGGAGATTTCCCACTTCTTGATTTTGTATAAATTGTTAGATATATTTGTTTAATGATGTATACAGAGCCTCAAGCCATAGCAAGTAGGTGTTGTTTACAAAATTTAAAGCATAAGTTGCATGCACAGCCTACAATGGGCTTCATTAAGTGACCGCTTATGCTGCCAAGGGTACCATATGTTAATAGCCATGTTGTGAGACAAATTTTCAATTTTGTCACTGCTCATATTTCACACAGTCATTTTTTCCAACATATGTACCTAACTTTTTAAATAAGATAGTATTTTTCATTGTATCATTTTAACAGGGAAATAATAAGCAAAAATATCAAATGCCAGAATTTTCCCTTATAAGTAGGCTAAGTTTACAATGGGTAGTATGGCGCCTAGTCTGAAGAATAAAGTGGTTTTACTATTTCTATAGCACTTCAGTCAAGAAAGACCCATTAATTTGTTTTTATGGTGATCTTAAACAAGAAAAAATAGTGTTTTGCTCAGTTAGGGTCCAGTGTCTGGTGTATATTATTTGAATGTTTCTATTGAGACTTTAGAAACTGTGGACAAAACCCTGGCATTCATGGAATATCACCAAGACTAGGTTTTCTTTCTTAGGGGCAGTAGCGTGATGCATTCAGGTGTTCATGGGGAAAGTGATATTCATTGAAAAGAAAACCAATAACCTTCTCTGGAAAAATAATCCAGTCAGTATATAAGTAGGAACTGATGCTAACTATCACATTTGGAACACCTTGAGCAAGAGTACCCTGAGGTTGTCACTCTGATTTCAGAGATCAGTGCTCAAGAATTAAAGCACCCCTTCATTGCTGATGTCCCAGTTTCCTTGACTGGAGTGAACAACTGAAATAATGTTGTGCCACTGGAGAATAAAAGGATGTTGATTGTGAGCAAATTGCTCCAGGTAAGGAAGGTAACATCTACATCTCTCCTGAAGGAAGTTCTGTCAGCCTTTAAATATACAAACTGCAGGATGATCTAGTGGGGAATTTTATCAATCTGTGTTTAGTATAGGTGCAGAGTCAGCAGGTAGCAAAACCTCACAATAAGCTGTGCACATCATCTGCAGCTGAATAAGGGTGAAATGTTTGGACCATGCTAAGCGCTCACACATTGGGAAGGAGTTTAAGTCAAATTATTTTAAGGGAATTCACTATTTTATGGTGTTTTAAGCAACAGTATTTACAGTACGTTTGAAACTTCTTGTCTTGTGAGGTCATCTTCAGTAGATCTTCTGTGAATGTGTATCATTGCCACCTCATCACACTACAGGGTAAAAAATATGTGAAATATTCCCTTGAAAAGTCAAGATTTTCCCTCTCTTAAAACTCCCATTTCTAGCATGATGAGGTTGGGAAATGGTGCTTAAACCCCTAATATTTTTATACACAAAAAAAATATTAAGATGAATTTTTCACATTTGACCCATGGACATTTGCAGTTGTGGTACAAGTCCACTTTTGGTGAATTTTTTTTTAAAGGCAAATATTATATGATTGACTATTGCCTAGCACATGGTTGTGCAAGTTAATATTGCCATATATGTGACATAGGGGAACCTTTTGTTCATGAATATG
Organism: Cettia cetti; assembly: GCA_013401135.1. Taxonomy (NCBI): domain Eukaryota; kingdom Metazoa; phylum Chordata; class Aves; order Passeriformes; family Sylviidae; genus Cettia; species Cettia cetti. The sequence continues at coordinate 23,599 of VZUI01066463.1, read as the reverse complement.
AAATGAAATGTGAAGAGTAATCAAGCTAAATTCTCTCTGGGTCCCAACCTCAGGGTACTCTTGCTCAAGGTTTTCAGAAAAAAAGGGAATTGTAGGTAATTGGGCACAGTAAAGAGAGAAAAACAGTTGTGATCCAATATTTGGTAACATTGATTGTGAGAGGTTTTGAACTGTGTAAGAGTTCCAGAAAGAAGTCTGACTGCTAACTTTCAGGGTCCTGCACTCAGGTCACAACCCCATGCAGCACTACAGGCTTAGGGGAAAGTCACTGGACATCTCTCTGACAGAAAAAGACCTGGAGGCTCTGATTGGCAGCTGTCTGAACATGAGCCAGCATGTGCTCAGGTGGCCAAGAAGGCCAGTGGCATCCTGGCCTGTATCAGCAATAGTGTGGCCAGCAGGACCAGGGCAGGGATTGTCCCCCTGTACTCGGCACTGGTGAGGCCACACCTTGAATGTGTCTAGTTTGGGGTCTCTCACTGCAAATAAGACAGAGAAGCACTGGAGAGTGTCCAGAGAAGGGCAGTGGAGCTGCTGAAGGGTCTGGAGCATAAGTCTGATGAGGAGCAGCTGAGGGAGCTGGAGTTGTTTAGCCTGGAGGAAAAGGAGGTTCAGGGCTTACATCACTCTCTGCAGCTCCTGAGCTGTAGTTGCAGTGAGGTGGGGGTTGGTCTCTTCTCCCAGGTAACAAAGGACAGCTCAACAGGAAACAGCCTCAAGTTGCACCTTAGATTGGATATTTTTTCAATGAAAGGGTTGACAAGGATTGGAACAGGCTGCCCAGGGAAGTGATTGAGTCACCTGAAGGTATTTAAAAGATGTGTAGTTATGGCACTTAGGGGCAGGGTGTAGTGGTGCTCTCAGCAGTGCTGGGTTAATGGTTGGACTTGAGGATCTTAATGGCCTTTGTGAACCTAAATGATTCAATGATTCTATGATTATAGTTTGGTTCCAACTACATCCTGCCTGGGCAGCAGTCTGGGATTCCTTATATTGAACTGAAAGTATTAATAGCAGCATAAAAATGTGTGAGACTGCTGCATGCAGTGGCCTAGTGCTCCCAGTGTGTAGTTGAGATACAGCCAGAACATGTCCCTGGACTTTAATAATGGACAATGCTATTATGAGTAGTGATTTCTTGCTGTAAGTTCTGGCTTAAGCAGTGTAAGGGCAAACAACCTGAGCATGCTTTTTTTCTGTGGCTCCAACTCCCTTATGCTACTTGCTGTCTTTGCACACTGCTTTGTAAGGGGTTCTAAAGCATGGAAATTGAAATTGAAAACCCTTACACTTTCTTGTGTACAACATGAATCCTGGTTCTGGCATTTTCAAGATAGCAAAACTTCACACATATTTTAAACTTGATGCTTCAGCCTTTGAATTTGGGATTAATGGTCTTTGTATGAAGGATTTTAATTCATTGTTGCTTGCCACAGAGTTCCTGAAGTCTCTTTCTGGATGTAACTCTGTAGCCATGGTTTTCTAACCTTTGCTCCACCATAGGAGCACTGTTCCATACACTGAAAGAACAGCCCTGATTTGAATTCCTGGATTCTGCTAACTTGTGTTTGGGATGCTTTAAATTCAGCTGTTTGGATCAGCCTTCTGTGACACTACAAATTATTTTATTAATAACTTACCTAGGACCTGCCACTGTTTTTGTTGTATCTCTTAGACAAAGTAGTAAATTGGCTCCACGTTTTTCCACCCCAAATCTGACATTTTTTATTTTTGAGTTATGGTTTTCTGAGTTGCATTCCTATGTTTCCTGTTTGGAAAGACTTATATTTCCATTCCTGTGGAATGTTATTAGTTTTGGCCCTCCAGTGAATGACATTTCCATCACTAGCTTCTCCCCTGCCTTTGAGTCTACAGAAGTAAATTAGACTTGCCCCCTAGAGCTTTCTGAGACAGAGGTAATCTTCTGGTATATTTCTAAGTGAGGTTCTTGTATCTGATGGAAGGCTTTAGTTGTGACAGCAAAACAAATAGTGAATAAATATGCTTTTAGGCTTGTAAGTGGATGTCAAGGAAAACAACTAAGAAGCAAAATCACCTGTGATGGCACTGTCCCTTTCATTTTTACTGGGAGACAGGGAATCAGAGAAGGGAAAACTCTGGAAGCAAAAAAGAGAGCTGAGCGTCTGTAAAGACCTGCATCTGTGTTAACAGCTTGCCAAAGAAACGGATTCCTGTACATTAATCTGAATTATCACAGTCAGTTTTCATTTTGTAACCAGCTCAATCACAGCATCATGATCTCATTCTTGAACTGAAGGTGAACTGAGCACAGCATGCTGACAGCATTAGGAAACCTAGAGAAGGAGACAATAAAATTTACTGATACTAGACAATTCAGAAACAGAAAAGAAGGTGGTACCTTACACAGCTTTCTTTTCACCTAGATATTAACATCATAATCCTGCTTTCTTCAATTGCTTGAGTTCTCTTTTTTCCAAGCAAAAACCTCTGCATCTTTGGAGTGTCTTTATTATGTCAGTTTTTCCTCACAATTAATGCTTATTTTCCTCTTTATGTGAGGGGTTCTTTTAAAATCCTATCACTAACTTTCTAACTTGTGAGTAGCAACTCAAAAATCCTGTCATTGTAGTCACTTGTGTGAATGGTGTGTTGTGTTCAGCAAATATAATCCCTTGATTTGGGAAAAGCATCATAACAGATTAAGAGCATTTTCAGAATCATCCAAAAGTTTTTGAGAAGACAGGAGACTATTTGACAGTGCAAATACTGAAGAATTTAATTGTACTTTTTTCTTCTTCTTTTTAACCTGCTAAGACTCAGTGATTGGTCCTGAGCTATATCCAAAATAATGGAGGGTTTTTATTTTTCCAGGATGAATATATAGTTGTCTGCTCCTTTCTTTCTGAGTAAAAGTGGTAAGTTCGCTATCCCCAAAGTAGCAACTGGATTTGTTGGACAACTATGTTGCATGGCCGAGCTTAGGTGCTAAAGACCCATTGGGGAAAATAACAGGTCCCAGATGATTTCTCAGTGCAGGGTAGAAATATTTATTCCCATTTTCAGAAATGCTTGGGGTTTTTTGTCTTTCTGTTTGTGTGGATATTCAGGTCTCCTTTCCTTAGGCAGACACCTGGAAAAGCTGGAGAAGTGGGTCCATGGAAATCTCATGAGGTTCAAGTCCAAGTGCAGGATGCTGCATATGGCGCTGGGGCAATCCCCAGTGTAAACACAGGTTGGGATGAACAGATGGGGAACAGCCCTGCCCAGAAGGGCTTGGGGGTGCTGGTGGGTGAGAGGCTGGACATGAGTCAGCAATGTGCACTTCCAGAGAGCCAAACATGTCCTGGGCTCCATTTAGAGCAGCGTGACCAGCAGGGAGAAGGTGGAGATTCTGCCCCTCTGCTCTGCCCTGCCGAGAGCCCACCTGCAGGGCTGCATCCAGCTCTGGGATCCCAGCACAGCAAGAACATGGAGCTGTCAGAGTGAGTCCAGAGGAGAGACACCAAAATGATCAGAGGGATGGAGCACATCTCCTATGAAAAAAAGGCTGAGAGAATTGGGATTGTTTAGCTCGGGAAAGGCTTTGTGGTGACTTAATTGAAGCCTTCCAGTACCTGAAGGGAGCCTACAAGAAAGATGGAGAGAGACAGCTTGCAAGGGCATGTAGAGATAGGACAAGGGGGAATGGATTCAAACTGAAAGGGAGTAGGTTTAAATAAGATATTAGGAAAAAATATTTGTCTGTGAGGTGGTAAGACAGTGGAACACGTTTTCCAAAGAAATTGTGGATGCCCTATCCTTGGAGGTGTTTGAGGACAGGCTGGATGGAGCTCTGAGCGACCTTATCTAATAAAAGGTGTCCCTGCTCTATCCCAGGGACTAGATAATCTTTAAGGTCTCTTGTAACTCAGAATATTCTATGATTCTATGACACTCAACAGAAAGTTTTTCAGCGTCAGGTCTGTAGACACTGTGGAGCACCCAATCCCAAAATGTGCTGGGAAGGCTTGAGAGGTATGTTCCCTTCATCTCAGGGCTGTTGGGTAACTCTTGGCTGCATATGTACATATTTTTGCTTTGCTTTTGGTTTTTTCAGTGTCCTGCACTATCGTGCCATCTGACCTCCTCCTGCAGGGGTGAGCCAGCTTCTCAGCAGCATCTGCAGTTTTGAACTGTTTGGGTTGGTGGCAAATTTTTTCTACTGACGTGAGCCACGGGACTTTGTTAAGCATAGAAATGTACTTGCAAAAAAGTACTTGCAGGCTGAGCTCATAGCACAGGTGGTTGGGATTTTGCAGAGATTTAGAGCTGGATTTTTAAAGGCACTTGGCACACCTCATGCTTAGAGAGATTCCAAATCAACTTAAAGTAACAGAAACAGGCCATTTGTTTTACCTAACTTTGGCTGTCCAATCAGCTGGCTGACTAGGCTTGCTCTGCAGAGACATGTGAGGACTTTAAAAGAACGCTTGCTTGTCTCAAACACTGTTAAGGCCACAGAAGGACTTTGCCATGAGATAAGCACAGAAGGGAGTGATGGGATGGTGCTGATTCCAGGCCTGGCAGAGGTGAGACGTGGTTAACACAACCTGGGCACTGCAGCCAGACAAACATTCCCACTGCAGCAAAATTTGTAAAGAAGCAACTGCTTGCATACACATCACTGGTCAAACAAAGATGAACCCAAGTTATGGGACAGATGGAATCTGTGAGCATCACCAACCACTGAACTGTCTCCCCATCTCCCCACCCCTTCAAATATGCCTCTGTAGATACCTGGAACTTGTAAGATAAGACCGTAAGATAAGATACCACTGATAACAAAGGTGATACAATTGCCTGAGTGTCATCTCAGACCTAGGGAGAGGATAACACTATATGGGAGAAGAATGCATCACTGCTAATGGACACAAAGAATGCAGAATTTATGGGCCACAAGGAAAGTCAATTCAGCAACTGTGCTGAAATCAGATCGGAATGGGTAAAAGGTAATTCCAGCAGGGGGAGACCATGATCACCAACTCTCAATCCATCTACCCAAGAAACCCACCAACTCAAAAGAAGAGAAAGACTGAACATGCAGACTGATTAGCATTAGAGTCATGGAAATAATTTAACCAATAGCATGAGAGAACTGTGTAGGCAATGAGCATTAATTTCTTTGTTTGCTAAAATGTGTAAGTAATGAAAAGTTTTGAGTAACCTTGGGGTCCTCCCACTACTGAGAAGCACATAGGGAAGAAGAACCCATGGAATGTTGCTGAGTCCACATGTGATGATTATCTTCTGCTTAATCTGTCTGTCTCTCCCTCTTTATATCCTCTTTTCTATTTCTTTCTTTCTACCTCCCATTCATGGTTAAATTAAATCCATTAAATTTGTGCTATTGGCCCGTGGCCAACCTGGGCCTATGGTCTTGTTTGCAGCTTATTTCAGGCAGAGGCATCTCTCAATAATTGTATCTTAACAAGAGACAAGAACTTCCAGATTTTATCCCAAGCAAAAATAGCTGACTAACATAAATGGGTTAGACCAGTCTCTCATATCCCACTGGGTGATGAAAGTAAGAGAAAGTTAATTTGCAAAAACCCCACTTGTGTTATTGCTATCAAGAAATAAAAATGGGATTATGGAATTGGGCCATTTGGAGATTATGGGAGGGCTAAACTTATTGAAATATATTTTCTGCCAGACTGTTTTTTGTGGGTATCGACTGTGGCCTCCTGTCCTACTCCTAATGTTTATCAGCAAAAATTCTTACTGCCATGCCTAGTATCAATGAGTACTTCTAGTTGAAGGATAACACAAACACATATTAATTCAAATTTTATGGTTTTTTGGGTTGGACTCATAAAAATGTATCAGACATAAACCATGCTTTTTTTATAGGTAGCATGTATTCAAGTTACATTTTGTGAAAATTCATTTTTTTCTTTTATTTCACAATGACATATTATATCAAACTTCATTTATTTTTAGGTGATTGAACCAGCAAATAAAGCATGAATACTTTGCAGAGATCTGTAACCCAGTTATAGACTACTTTTTTGAACTACTTACAATAGCTTTGCAGGATGATAACTATTCTTAATGTGTTTATGGAGGTCTCACTAATCTGAAAAAAATCTATTACATTTATTTCAAATATAAGCAAATTTTTAAGTACTACATCTGTACTGGTAAATATCATTGGAAATCTTTCTGCTCCTGGTTCTGGCCCACAGTGAGTTATGCTATCTCAAACTGCTCCTGGGGATGATATGGGAGCTTATGAAGGACATCTCTGATTCCCAGCAGGCAGCTTGGATAAGAAGGCCACCTTGTTACAGTGAATAGTAGGGTCACCTGGGCTGTGTGATGCAGGCTTAACCACAGTGCAAGTGAGCACACCAGGGAGTATCTGATTTGCTGATGGACCTGTGGCTTTGCAGCAGTAAGTAGTTAACACAAGCCAGAAAACAGAGGAGGAAAACCTCCCTAAAATGATAATCATTCTTGTAAAAGCACAGATAAACACACAGATGGATTTGGTGGCAAGGTTATATACTTAGCCACAGTGATTGCAACCAGGCTTCCAACTCATTCTACAGTCATAAGTGGGGGTTATTTGTTCATTTTTACTGCCATGTCCTATTACAGATGACAAAATGCAAAGAGACAATTTAGAAACCTAGGTCCCAAGCTGCACTGCATGAAAAGTTCTCCTAATGGTGAGTGCCTTGGACTCCAAAAGCCCCCTTTTTTTTCCTTCCTGGAGTTTCATGTTCTTCAGTTTCAATGGCTTTGTGAGGGAACATTGTTCAAGTCTGGCTAAATGCTTTTTGGCTGTGATTCTTTTTTCTCTTGCGTTCATGTAGAATATTCTTTACACTGTTTAATCTTGGCTCAGTAGTTTCAACATATATTTGATTTTGTTTTAATTTTCTCCTCATTTGAAATTTTCCTGTGTCTTAAGCTCCACATGGCTGGCAGACTTAATGAATGACCTCATTCTTGTGCCAGATAAACAGGGTCTCTCACAAGCCCACCCAGTCTAAGTAATGACTTCCACTTTCAGACAACAAATTGAACCCTTTAACTTGCTACTGGACACACACTTCAAAAGCAGTTATTGAGCTTAACATGCTCTTTTTACTTCTAAATTGCTTTAATATAGGAGGCAAAGGAGATTGTAACAGATTTTGTAGAATTAAACAACCCTACCCATGTTTGCATGTAGGTAGGTAGGTGAAAAGCACTTTTAAATTAACAGGCTTGTTATTGTTCATTGCATAAACAAAAACTGTGTGGGTTAGCAGGGAGCAGGAAGGAAGGAGTGAGATGGTGGCTACATTAAAAATTCTCCTGCTTGGAGCAGCTTCTGTCTCTGGGTGTCTCCCACGCCTGGATCCTCTGAGCCTGGAGCATCTCTCTTCTATTAATTGCCACAGTCATTTTCACTCGGCTTACATAATGGCTTATGGTTACACCACAAATCTGCTCTGTCCAAAATATGTTAGAATGAGAAATATACCATATATGTGTGGTAGAGGTACATTCTGAATTTGTCCAGGCAGGAGGTGTGACATTTTCAGTTTGAATACCGGTTTAATACCAAAGATCTTCCATCTTGGGCACAACCTGTAAAATCCATGATTTTATTGTGAGAGGAAAGAATATACATTCAAGTGGGAATATGTCCTCTAGTAGGAAAAGAAAATAAAAGGAAATCTTGTTTTGTTGCTAATTAGAATTAAAATGGTAAATAGCTCTTTGTCCTACTTTGACACCTCTGTTTTGAAAATGCAGCCTCTGACCTGTGACTGGTGCACACAGATTTTTCTTTCTTTAGAGGAGGTTATTTTTAACGTTTTAGAAATCTATCAAAACATGGAACTTGTTTTGAGTCTGTGGTGCTGGTGTTCCTCTTGCTTCTGCTTGAATGAAATCAGAAGAAAGGCCTTGGGTTCTTGGGTACAAATCGAGTTTGAAACTGAAGGGCAAAAGCATATATTAGGTCTTTGCTCTTTTACATGTGTCTTCCAATCGCGTTTTCCGTTTATTTGTTTTAAAGTAATTTTTTTTTTTTCTTGGAAAGTTTGCTGAGCCAACTGCATGCCTTTCACAGCAATGGGCATTTACTTCCCAATTAGTCCCACTGAGCCAGCAGGACTACTTGCCTGAGAGCCCTCATCACCATGAAAAAACCCCAACTACCCAACACAAAACAATGAGATCACAATCTGTCCCTTTGCAATTAGCTCAACACTGTCAGGGTTTCACTTTCCAGCCTAAATCCCATAATGAGGAGCCATCAGAAGAGGAGGTAAATAAAGCTGTCATGCATATTGACAGTAATACAATATCACTGCTCATTTTTTCTCCCAAAGTTAAAATTGCAGAATTACTGTGGCACATGATGTTCTCCCCTCTCCAGCAAAACACTTACCAGCTGCAGTCTTTAAAGTCTCCTATCATTTTGTTAGCACGACTGCCTACGTGAGCAAAAAAACATGGAAACTGCATCCTACCACAGTTGACAAGATTTTTTATTTTCATGATTACTTCTCTGCCTTTTTTTATTTTGCCTGCAGGCAAAGGTTGGCATACATGTCAAGAGAACATTCTCCAGCTGGGGCCTGCAGTATAGAGAATTGTATACTCCAGAGGGCTCATGGGACCTTAGGCAGATTATTATGGTAATATTGGAGACTGCTGTCCTTTCCCTCCCACAGCTGGGCCGCCTCTCTCATTGTAAGTATTGAAGCAATATGTTTTGCAAATTATACATTGGGAACAACAGGGACCTGGGAAAGTGAGGGAGAAAGAGAAACATGGCAAAATGTTGCTTTTAATATGATATTTTTCTTGTTCATCAAACAAAAATAAATTAGAGCTTTAATTTTTTTAATTAAATGAGGATCATATATTGGGAAAAAACAGCTATAATAGTAAAAAGTTAATATTGATTTTATTGAGTGAGAGTTTTAAGAAAATATTGTTTATTATAGGGAAATTTCACACAGTAATCTGATGCAAGAGAACTGGAGTAAGATTACATAATAGCTTTTATTACAGATTTCAGAAATCCTTTTGAGTCCAATGAAGCTGGATTAACAAAAACTGCACAAAAAAATATCATTTTAATTAGTGCTAATGTGATCTCGTCATGGTCCAGCTGTTTCACACAGGATGAAATCTATGTTGCTTTATTAGCAATTCACCCTCCAAAGTAATGTCACTTCTGATTTTTAACATTTCTTATTGATGTATATTTTAATAAAATAGCCAAGTGATTTGGTGACTACTGTCATAAGGCAGCTGAGGGGTTCTTGACTTGCTTGTCTTTAAATAAAAAAGAGTTTAAAACATTACTGGTCGATAAAGAAATATTTCATTTTTTTTTACCTTTTTCTGAAACATTACTATAAAATCAGATTAAAGATTTTATTGTAGCGTTTTAAAGATAATTTGTATTTATAAACCTAATAAGAAAAGTAAATATTGCTAACTTGGTAACAAGTTGAAATTATGTCTTACATGGACCAGATGCTTTTCCTTAAAGACTTGTTTTTCTCTCTTTTTTAAGTAAGTATGGGCTTCAAATTGCAGTCCATAACCAATATTCCACTATTCTGTTAACCAATAGTAACTTTAAATTTAGATCTCTGTTCATTTTTGACAGGACTATTTCACAACTCAATTCCATTTGGAGCTAGCTTCAATTTTAATCTAAATAATTTTCAAGTTACTGAAACTTACTGCTTCGTTTATATATGAAGCCATAGTACATTGCCTTATATACCTGCCTGAATTCTACATTAAAAATAATAAAATGTAGAAAACCTCAGTACTCAGAGTTCAGTTTTTCTCCATTATTTTTGTATGCTTTATTGCAGTGGAGACCTCTTGCATATACCATTGCAGAAAAAGTCATTTATATTTTAATAACTTTATTCATTTTCCCTATGTTGCTTAAAATATTTCTTTATGCACTGCTGGTGATAATATATTTATCAGCTCTCTAATTTACCTTAGACTTTGCTAATGTGACTGAGGATTATTATTATTATATACAGTTTTTGTATTTTTTCTTTAACATTTTACAGTTTCTTTTCTTACTTTTTGATAGTGATTTTATATTAAACACTTTGTACGTGGAAACAGTTTGCAATCTGGTGGCAATTATTGTAAATTAAAGTCAGATTAATCTATACCAGTGGTGGATTTTTAATTATAATTTTCAATTATTATAATAATAGAAGAGGTTACTAAAGAAAGCAGAACAAGGACTGTGTTGCACTGTATTGCTTGCCTTGTAGAGTCATAAAAAGCCACCGATGATAGCATGACATCATTTCTCTTTCTCTCTTCTGTAGTGTGAAACAGGACTAGCAAAGCCAGCCTTTGCAAAGAGGGAAAAGCCTCCAAATAACAAGAAGTTGGTTCTATGTGTCTCTGGGAACCACACAATTGCTACTCCTGAGCAAGGACTTGTATTTCACAACATTTGATGCAAGGTTGTGTGTAGCAGGATGAGGTGAAAAGGAAATTTTAAGGGTAAAGGATGTTGTTTTGCAGGATAGAGAACTCAATGCAGTGATGCATTTTCTTTTTGGTTCTTTTGAAAGACAGAGGACTCCTAAACCTAGCTACAGTCCACATTTCCTTCTTCTTCCTACCCTGCATTCCTCCTACCAGGTAGCACATATTGACTCCCAGTTTTCTGGATTATGGTAACTTAGTGTTCGAGGTATATTGCTCATGAAAATTGCAGCCTTCTCTTTTTTCCTCATTATCTTTGTGTTGGGTAGTTTTGCCCGATATACTTGAGGTTTCTCAGCTGTTTTCAACAGCTGTTCTTGCTTTCAACATTGTTAATGATAGACTGCATTTTGCAACCCAGGGTACACAGTTTGCCTCACACCTTCCTAACAGAGAAAATTTCTGCATCAGTCACATGTGACCAAAGTGTGACATTTAAAAAAGACAATCCAAACTATCTGACTTATTCCTATCTTATCTATGATGAAAAATCCCAGTGGAATAAAGTATTGAAGAAATTCTGCTTTTCTCCATTGGAAGAAGTATCTAAGGCTAAATCTCCACTGCCAGTGCACACTGCCAGTGCACACAAGGGACTTTGATATTGTCAAGGGTTGCTCTAAAAAGGTAGAATGGAAATAATTACTCCAAGGATAATATTAAACTGTGTTGTGGAGTGAAGGAAATTCTGCATGTTTCAGCAGGTCCCATGATTTAAACATATTGAAAATTAATTGGTGTGTAACTCTTTCTTTTGTCAAAGTGTCAAGACTTAACCAATATAAAATGAGAGATCCATCTACATAATACCAAAGTCCTGATTTGGATTTTCTTCCAGGATTTAAGTAGTGAAACCCTAATTCTCTTCGGGTGAACTGGATTTTTCTTTTGTGTTTTTGCCTCAAAGACAGGACTTGATGAATCCTCTGGGGAAGTTCGCTGGTAAGTGATGGATACACATGCTTTTCTGCTCGTGGTGTCCAGTGCATGTTCAGCATTTGTTGCAACTACCTTCCCCCTTGAATCTCCTTGTCTTTGTCGGCAACCAGGCCCTGGCCAGTGAGATATGATAGGGAAGACTCATCATAATACACAAGTTTTGGTGGGAAATACATACATATTTTTCACTGTGATTTTTTTATTCTTATACAGCTGAATAACCCCAAATCAACTCTGTGTCTCCGGACTTTTAATCTCTTATGAAGATAGAGTTATCTAACCTGTTAGCATGTGGGAAGCTGGAGGTACACAAAAGCTTCAACAGCAGATGTTGAGATGTCATCATCATCATCAAAATGTGAAGGGACACTTGACGCACTACTGACACGAAGAACGACACAGACAGCGCGAATGTCCAAGAGGGAAAAACCCAATTTAATTTTTCACTTCAGCATTTATACAGTTTTGAGAATGAGACCAGATTGGATGACGGGGTTCAACCTTTTCAACCACAGTGGTCAAAGTCACAGTCCATCAATGTCTCCTCCTACCAGGAGGAATTGTCAACAGCAGAACGTCATTACTCTATGAATAGAATTGTTTATGAAAAGTGAGTGAGAACTCTGAGAATCTGACTCCAAGAACATATCAGAAAGCTGAGAAGAAGCATTGTAAAAGAACAAGGCAACAGACACTGTCTCTAACTCTTGTGAGCCCTTATGTATTGCATTCATCAGTTCATTAAGAACACACAGGAGCCAATGTATATTGGGCAGTTAGGGCAGAACCATTTGTTCTGGAACAGGATTATCTTTCCTGTCCACATCAGCTTTTTGATACATTTATTTTTATTCTCAAATTCTCTTCCACTCAAGGAAAGACAATGGAGTACTTAAAAGCTTCTCCCCCCACAGACAGTTTTTATTAGGAGGTTAGTAAGTTTTTACAGTAAGGAACTCCATCTGCTGTGACATGCACTTTTCCTCTAAATCTGCTGCTTTAGTCCTCAAACCTTGTGAAGGTCATTCCAAGAAAACTTTGGTCACTTTCGTTTGATAAGATTCACCACCTTACTAATTTAGAATAATGATATTTGATTGGAGTTGCTCTTTCTTGTATTTGAAAGCAAGTTATTGGGATAATCCAAAGTGCATTATGTGGTGAAATTTATTAGCAGTATTTCTTACATATTTAGGGATTTTGTGATGAAATTTCCAGCTACTGTTACATGTAATTTTTTTTTCAGACAAAAACGGTGGGTAGAGTTCATCTCACCTGATTTTATAGGGGAAAAAACAACATAGAAATCTTATTTAGAGTTTTAAGAAATCTTAAGTTAGAAAAAGAGAAGACCAAAAAGCAATTTGAACCCTTTTAATGGGTATTGCTTCTGGTAGAATGTGGCTTCAATTTTATTGACTTCTAGTTCCCAGTAAAAAGAGTTGATTATATTTCTGTTTCTTTGTGATGGTTACTTCATTAATTATATTTAAAGTGTAGATCTGAAAGCTGTTGTTACCCTTTTATGTTTTGAAAGTGGGAACTATTAGCCTATCTTCTTCAACCAATACTCTGTATTAAGGATTTCATCAACAAATATGAAGACCTACTAAATTAAACATGAGAATGCTGCTGTAGGTAATTTGCTTAATTTTTTTTTTTTTTTTTTTTTTTTTTTTTTTTTTTTTTTTTTTTGTGTATAGATTGGAGCCTCCACTGGAATATATATGAGGGATTTTCAGTGAGGTAAAAGTCTGAAAACTGCTGCTGTAGAAAACCACATTCTGTAGATATTAATCTTTAAACTAGAGACAGGCCCATCTGTGTGCACCACTAAATTGGAATTGGGAGATATAACTCAGGGATAGGCCTCATGATATTCCTCCAAAGTGTAAATTTCACTTGTTTTCACATTGTGAAAACAATATTTTGAACATTAAAGGAAAAAAGTGCTTTGTTCTATTGAAAGTCCAAAACTTCACAGGTATTAAATAAACAGAAGTCAAAATACTGAGTTTGAAGAGCTTTGTGACTTTAGCATTCCATCTGTAGTATTTTAAATAATATTTAAGATGAAATACATGATAATTCTAATACATTTGTCTGTATAAAAACACTTAAAATTACATTTATAGATCAATATTCACTTAATATAGTGAGGCATTTCAATCACTTATTACAAATCTTCCATTCCTGTACAAAGGAAATATAATTTTCCAAACACAGTTCATCTCAATCACCTTTGACATCTACTTAGTAAGAAATGAATATCCTCTGAAGGTGCTTGTATTTCTCCACTGATAATAGACCAAAGCCTGGAAAAGCATCTTAGACTAAACAATGTTTTAGGGGAAATTCTAGTCTGTTGCTATGGGCTCAGTTCGGTCATCCATATATAGGCGCCTTTGGCCATTGTAAGTGTCCTAAAGTATTTCAAACCTATACATGGGGCTGGCAGTTATGACACAGGAGTTGTGGGAGACTAGTGACCCTCTGTAGTAGCAGTGGAAGTGCAGGTAGAGGGCCCTGGGGCATCTCAAATGTCTTCAGATACCTGTGCAGGGTAACTGAATCAAACTAAAGTGATCATCTCAATTTTAGTAATGTAAAACTGATGACTGGCCATTCCCTGAAGTCCTGAACAAATAAAAGTATTTTCTGAAATTTTGGGAGCACCAGTATTGTTGCTCACTGGTCCTTCAAGTTACTCTTTCCTGGCATACAATAAACCAGATTATATATTTAGGGTCCCTATAAGTAATTCTAAATGTGTAAGTGCTGCCCCATATTCCCTATCATCCCAAGCTTGTGCCAGCAGCAATGGCTCCAAGGTCTGTGTGCAGTCTTATGGACAATGTCTCTTACCTGGCAACCTAACCAACACAACAGTATGGTATAACAACACTTATAACAACATACAAAACCTCTATAAGGCTATGAAGCATGTTTGGGTAAGCCCTTGTTTAGAACCCAAAATCTATCCAAGAACAGATCTTGTAAAAGTGCCTTACGTGATCTTAAACATAATTTTACTGATGCTGGATCTGAGTTAGTGATCCTTCATAAGAAGTGCTGACCATTAATTTGTCCTGGAAAATTCTGAAGCTGCTTCATATCAGTTTGTCTTGTAATTGCAGAAGAAAGTGAATTCTTGTTTCCAGCTTCTGAGGCTTGGTGGTCTTGGAGGCAAGCTGGAAAGCAACTTTCACAGTGCATCTGCCATCAATATTCCAGAAATCACAGAGACATAAGACCTTAATTATGGATAATGAGTGAATCTTCATGCTCTAAGGAGTCAAGTTCTTTCCATTGCTAACTAGCAGATTGTTTTGCAAGACCTTACATTTGGTGAGTGTCAGAAATAGTGGATGTGTTCAACTTTGCTCACCTATCATTACTGTGAGGGTGTATTTAAACCTCTCTGTGCTTAAATTTGCACCTTTAATGTTACATTCATGTTGCATTTCATTATGGATGCAGCAGTGACTGAGGAAACAGAAAGGAAAATATGAAGAGGCCCTGCTTCTTGGTAGCAGCCTAGGAATTAAGATGACAGCATTAATTATTTATGCTGTAAAACATCTTCATTGGCAGGTGGTGGTGTGAGGAAAGGGGGGAGGTCAAAAAACACATCTCCTTATATTCTTATGGTGAAAAAGCAGAAGAAATAAGAAGCAAGCAGTTAACCATTGCATGTATTTGAAATCAAGGAATGTAGTTGCAAATTGGTTACTGCAGTTTGTTTGTCCCACGCATAAGAAGGTACTGTGATCCTAAATCTAAAATGGTTGTGTTTGAGGACAACATTTAAGACAAAATAAAAAAAATAAAAAGACCAAATAAGGAGCTCCAGGAAACAGCTAAGTGTTTACTAGACAGAAAACACAGGACATCACTGCAGGTGGCTGGACTTCTATAGATTGTTCTCATCCTTTGAATACAGACTGATACAATCCTTCAAGCAAGATGGAACAATGCCATAAAGATGGATCCTTCAAACTGTCCTGTGAAATAATGGTGAAAATACATGTAGTTAATGTAATCCATGTTTTAATACAGCTTCTGTTTCTTTGTTTGGAAGAGAGCCTCAGCTTTGTATGACTTAAAAATAAGACAATGAAAAGATATTTTTAAGATATTTGAATACATCCTTGGTAGATAAATAGAAAGAAGATGTCATATAGATAGAGACAATAAAAATGTAGGCTGTCAGTGTTAATGCAAACATTGCATTTCAGGGGAAGAATTATAATGTTATAAGTTGTTTGGGAATAACATGCAATTTAAGGAATAACTGTGAAAAATAGAAATACTTCAGAATACTATTATTTGCTCTTTGTATCACAAGAGTGTCTAGTAGTCCCAATTAAAAGACACCCTATCATACCAGATGTTGAATAATGCAGACAAAAGATAATCTCTTCCCAGAAAACTTAGTTTTCAAGTGGACAGGCTAAAAATTAATGGGAAGACAGGCTGCAGCTTGTCTGGGGTCACACAGCAGCAATTCCTTCATTGCAGGTCTAGTCAAGCATTCATAAAATTACATTGCCAACAAGTTGAACGTATCTGAGTTGTCCCAGTCTCAGCATTGTGTGCAGTGATCTCTAAACAGCTTTCGACCTGAAGAAGTGCTATTCTTTTCTTTAATGACAGAGGAGCTGGCTGTTGAATTATTTAATAGTTATTTTTATAGAGTCATAGAATGGCTTGGGTTGAAAAGGACATTTAAGGATCATGTAGTCCAAACTCCCAGTCACTCTCACCCTTGTCCCCTGACAGGCATGTCTTTCACTCAATCAAGTTGCTCAAAGGCCTATCCAACCTGGCCTTGAGCACTTCCAATGCTAGGCCATGTACAACTTTTCTGGCCAATCTGTTCCAGAGTCTCACCAGTATCATCCTAAAAAAATTTCTTTTCTTTCTTTCAATTTAAAACTATTGTTGCTTGTCCTGTTACAACAGACCTTGGTAAAAAGTCTTTTTCTATGTTTTATATGCTCCTTTAAGTTTTGAAAGACCTTAATTAAGGTCTTCCCAGAGCCTTCTCCAGAGCGAACAACCCCAACTGTCTCAGACTTCATAGGAGAGGTGCTCCAGCCCTTTCATCACTTTTATGGCCCTGACCCTCCTCCAGACCTGCTCAAATGTCTTTCTTGTGCTGGAAACCCTACGGCTGAATGCAGCTTTCTGGGTGAGGTCTCACAAGGGTGGACAAGAGGGACAGAATCACCTCTCTTGACCCACTGGCTGCACTGCTTCTGAAGCATCCCATGGTTGCCTTTCTGGGCTGCAAGTGCATGTTGCTGGCTCATGTCAAGCTTCTGCCTCTCCAGAGAGTGATCCATAGTACTCCAATCCAGGTCTTTGTGTTGAGTGTCCACAGCAAGGTGCTGGCAGCGGTGTTTTTTTCTGAGAATACGTCAGAAGTTGCCTTCAGTGTCAGACTGAAGAGGCTGGCTCCTAGGGAGACCTGTTGCTGGCCAAAGCTGAGCTGATCAGTTGATGGTGCCTCAGTGATAACATATTTAAGAAAGGATAAAAATTGCTGCAGAACAGCAACTGTGAGAGAGAAAATGTGAAACAACCCTGCAGGAGTTGTTTCAAGGATTAGAAGGGTTTGGGGAAGGAGGTGGGGCAGATGTCTGCTGCAGCCCATAGAGAAGGCTATGGTGGCCCAGATACCAAACTGCAGTGTATAAAGACCCTGGGCCAGAGCAATCTCTTGGCAGGAACTCCTCATGGAGAGGAGCCGAGGCAGGAGCAGGTTTTCTGTCAGGACCTGTGCCCTGTTGAGGGGACCCACAGTGGAGCAGTGTGTTCTTGAAGTACTGCACCTCATGGAAAGGACTCTGGAGCAGTCCTTAAGTACTGTAGCCTAAAGGAAGGACCCAAGCTGGAGCAGAGGAATAGAGAGAGGAAGGGGCAGAAAAGAGAAGCTGTTATGGACTGAGCACAACCCCCCTTCCCCATCACCCTGTACTACTTGGAGTGGGTGGAGTGCAGCAGTTGGGAATGAAGGTGAAAACTTAAGCCTTGGAAGAAGGGGAAGGAAGAGGGTGGATTTTTTTTAGTCTTCCAAATCAACTTTTATTTTAGTTTTCCCTAATTGAGTCTGTAATGCCCACTACGATGATTTGTAAGTGTTGTCCCTGCATTTATCTCAACCCATGAGATTCTCATCCTGTTTTCTTACCCATTCTGTTGAGGAGAGGTATGGAGAGAGCCTGGATGCTTCCCAGCTGACCAAGGTAACCTTACTACAGCGTTGAAGACACCAGTGCAGTTAGAACAGGAAATCAAATTCCCTTTTTTGATGCCCATCTCTCCATTCTCTATAGTATTCAGATGGTATGTAAAATCCAGTTTTATAAGATATTTCTAATTTATTAATGTGGGCTCACCTGGGTTATGAAAAATAGATAAATAAACTTCTTTAAAAAAATACTTT
This sequence comes from Cettia cetti, assembly GCA_013401135.1. Classification (NCBI taxonomy): domain Eukaryota; kingdom Metazoa; phylum Chordata; class Aves; order Passeriformes; family Sylviidae; genus Cettia; species Cettia cetti. The sequence continues at coordinate 5,703 of VZUI01066463.1, read as the reverse complement.
GAAAACTCTTTCTCTTTGTGCACAGTTGGAAATATACCTGTTCATGTACACATATGTATGAATTTAACCTGTCCTTATCAATGTCAGCTATGAATGTGCATTCTCATCTGCAAACACACCTAGTAAGAAGTCTTCTGTGTTTACACAGAAGTTAACAGTCATGCAGAGTTAACCAGAAGAAGTGAAGCATTCTCTTGTTTAAAGAAAAGCTCAGCTCATGAGGATTCTGGGCATTGTTTACTCAGGCTTGAGTTATATTGACCTCTTCTCCATTTGAATAGGCTTCCATTCCATAAAAACAACTGCTGGTACCATCAAACTGTACAGTTTACAGATTCTGTAGCAACCTATAATTACTGTGTTTTCTGAGACATAGCCTTCCTTAATTTCTATGTTTTTCCGGTTGTACTGTTTGTGCACAATTACTTCTACAGAGGACATTTCAAAATCATTTGTCCATAGCATAAGCCAGTTTCTTAATAAATAACTTTTCCATTTTATCATCCTGGTAAAAAATGGTATCATATTGTCTCATTTTGCAAATGAAAATTAATGGCTCATTACTTACAGTCAGTCTTATAGTCGCACACTGCCTATCTTTAGTGATCAGTGAGTTCTAAAGAGAAAAGTTTTATGTCTTACTCACTCCCCTGTGAGCTGTGAGGCCACTTTTTGCCTTTCTGTGGCAGGGAATGCTCCAATAGTTCCAGTTGTGCTTCCCTTCCATTCCAGTGATGTTGTGCAGATTGAGTGTTTGCACTTTTAGTTTTAGCTGGTCAAAAACATCTTCCCCAGTAAACTGAACAGGGCCAAATTACAGGTTCCAACACTGGAAAACACTGAGCCCTGCAATTAGTCATTGATTAATACATGTAATTTTGAAGCTGTGCAAACTATCCCTCTACAAACTAGCCCTCTGCCAGGTGATGACTGAGTGTTGTTCAGGAGACAGACTTAGAAATGGTTACTAGTAGGTGTTTTGGAAGGAAGAAAAAGGTGAGTTTTGGAATACAGTACCCACTCTTCTCTACCATTTCAATCATGGCCTTGATTTTCTAATGTAAGTATAACCTTAGCCAATTCTACTCTCCAGTGCTAGACTGAAGTTGTCAGTTGATATATTCCAACCCTTCTGATCTCTGCCTCAAAAAGGGAAGATAGACAACATTGTATCAGTCTTCTTCTTGGAAATTATGTAATCCAGTTATAGCAAGTGGTTGGCTGTCCATCTAAAATATTTTGAATGAAAGGTGCTAAGAAAATTTTGTCAAAGAAAGGGACAATAGCATAAAACCAAGGAAACAGAAGAGACTCCAAAACACATAGTGGCCAGTAAATTCAATAATTTTACAAGCCTGAGTTGCCCTACCATCCAAGTCAGTGTGCAAAGCAAATTCATCATTCAACAGATATTTGAGATGATTGCTGTTTTGTACAAAGAGGATTGAATTACCTACCTTAGGAAATTTTTTTGCAACAGCTGAAAACTATTTACCTACATCCTGACTGAATCACATGCTAGGGATCAGCCCAGGCATTATGAAGATGTTAGATATCTTTAAAGAGCAGGATTATATCTTCAAAGGTCTTCTGTGCACAGTCTGAATATTTTAGTTTTCTATCACAAACCAATTTTTTTTCTTCCGAAAGGAGATGACAATAATAGGTGAGACCTTGTATTTTTACCTCCTGTTCCTAATGAAATATATGTCATAGAATGTTACCAGACTCACACTGCCATATTTTGTAGACCTGCCATTCATATTAGCCACATTTTATTACCTGAAATAAGAAAGTCATGTCTGAAAAAACATGGATGACTAGGTGAATAAGGTATGGAAAATTAATTTAAATCATTTAATGTCAATTTTCCGTAGAAAGGAAGTGTGGTAGATCAATCTGCTAAACAATTTTGTGTGCCAGATGCCTGTCTAAACAACAAGACAGAATCAGGTAAAATAACTGTATTTGAGAAATCATGAAGAGAAATAAAAAGAAATTAGTGTTGAAGTGTGGCAGGAAGAGTGGAATTGGAGTAGGAGAAATTAAAGTGGATAGAATTTCTAACACAAGTATGTTGAAACAAGAGGGAAAAGGAAGAAAAATCATCACAAGATTCGTATGGTAAGTAGAGTAGAAGCAAGAAAATAGACAATAACAATTCACTTAATGATAATTACCAGATCAGTAAATAATTATGTTAATTGATTTGGGAGAGGATTAATGTAATGGATTCATAGAATGGTGGGGGTTGAAGAGGAGAGACCTTAAAAATAATCTAATTCTAAACCCTTGACGTGGGCAGGGACACTTTCCACTGGAATAGTGACAGAATGATTTTAGATTTGAGAACAGAAAAAAAAAAGGGGGGGGGGGGAAAGTTCTGAGAGTAAGGAATAGGAGGTAAAAGAATTTAGAGGGATAGTCCACAAGAAGGAAAAAAGAGATGTAATTTAAGTGACACAGACCTGCTGAACATGTGAAAGACTTAAGATCCTTAAGTCAGAAATTATTCTGGGAAATGTAATTCTCTATGTAATTCTCTAACTGCAATCTGTGTATGAAACATGAAGCTGGCTAAGAAATCTAAACCTAGGGTATTTTCTTTAGTCATTGTGGATGATGTAGCTGCTGCACCACTGGTACAGTTACCAGTTTCTATTCTGCAGTGCACTGCTAATCATTCCATGCTTGGTTGGCAGACCGAACGAACCAGCTGCCAAAGAGACATCTTTGCATTCCCTGTGCTTCCTGAGCAATGGTAGAGAGGGGAGTTTCTCCAGTGCAGGAGCTATTTAACCCAAGCACTTTCAGTTCTGCTAAACTTTGGATAAAACAAATTGAGAGGTAGGAATTAGAAGCTGAGGTTGTTAAATATGCTGGCAGTTGTGTTAAGAGCCATTTCCTCAGCTGGCTTTTAAACATTTTTTAAAGGAAGGCATAAAAAAGAGCTTGTTTTTACTGCCATCAGGTGTGCAAGAATGCAAATATAGGCTGTTCTCACCTGCAACCTAGCAAAGTCAATGGCAAGATTCCCTTTGCTCCCAGGGCAGCTTGGCCAAGTCCCCTTGACTTACCTGGTGTGCTTCATCCGTGCATTATATAGCCTGCCTTCTCCTCAGGAAATCCTACAGGTGGGCAAAGCAGAATGATCCTAGTAAATACCTACTGAATCCCATACATTCTGTATAACAGAGATATGTGTTTCCCTTTTCATTCCCAGGCGCTAGTAGTCCATGGGTGACTTGGGTTTTAACAGCAAAAATGAAAATAGTGGGAAAAATGATCACACAATTTTCACATTGTGAAATTAATTTGTTCCAATGGTGCTGAACTTTTTGGGGTGATACTGATAGAGTAATACCTGAGAAAGAGTATGGTGCAGGTATAGCTTCGTAAAGGAGTGTCAAACATCATACTAAGCCCAGGACTGGTAACTGCACTTCTTCCAGTGTAAGATGCCCAGCTTTGAGGAGTGTCTTGTGTTCCTAAGCTTCCTAAAGCTCAGGGTGGTGGCACCCCTTAAATTTATGCTATATTTGCATGTATTTCATTGTATTAGTGGCACCAGTCCTAAGATTGCTGAATCTTTCCTAAATAACATAAGAGAGCAGCAATATTAGTGTAGGTGAGGCATCTCTCTTGCATGTTTCCAGTACGCACAGTAAAAAGCTTGATAAATTTTAAGTTTTTCTGAACTAGTCATAAAAAATACCTATATATTTATTAAAAGATCTAAATATAAAAACAGACTGTTTTTGTCAGCATAACGTTTGACAAAGCACACATACTTTCTAAACAATTCTATTCTAGGTAGATGATGGAGAAAAAAGAATTGTTTCTATAAAGTAAATAAATCTGTTCTTGTGCCAAAGCTACAGAAGACAAATCTTTATTCAAATATGTAGTGAAATAATAAACCTGTTTAAGAGATAAATTTAATGGGGTTTTGGTGGCAATATATTTTCAATAATTGTTTATATTTTTATTTTAGTAGCAGTTTTACAAAAAGAAGTTTGTCTCTTAAAAAATCTTGTTAATTCCAGCAATGAGGTAAAGAATTACAGTAGCATTCCTTGTGGAACTGTTCTTCATATTTGTTTTTTGTTTCAGAATCAAGAACAACACAGCATGAAATTATGCAGCAAGGACCAAAAGCAGCAAAAGAGAGTGAAGAACTATTTAATTTGATCCAGGCATTAATTTCCAGAAGTAATGGTAAAAGTCATACCATTTGCTGGCACTTGCAAAAAGAGAACCGGGGCTATCCTATTATGTTATCTTTGTACTGCATTGAACATAACAGCTTGATTAATAGCTGGATCTTGTGGGCACAGTCACAACGTAATTAAGCATGAAACAACTTATTATTAACTTTCAAAAATAATTAGCCACCTTAGTCCCAGTTAGAAAAAATTACTTTAGTAGTTGGACAGTAAAACATTAATTTTGTAACTTGTGTTCTCTGAACCACCACACATTCAGTGTGTGAAAAATGATCACAGTCTGTTAGTTCTGGGTGTTCCGTATCCTATCTGGTTAGGTGTTTTATGGTGCCTAAAGTAGATTGTTCTGGATGGACAACTGCATTCCTTCAGGAACCTTGCTGGACACAGGGTAGAAACGTTTCATTTTTCCCTCTGCAGACAGCAGGAAAGAGTAGGAACCAACAGCAGCCAGGCTTTTAGATAACAAAGAGTGTACATCGTCATTTAAAGGTAAATATTAATATGTTCTTCCTGTATCTGTTACAGAACTGAAATGTGCTAATCAAAAGCATTTGTCAGCAGATGACCTCTGTTCTTCTACAGAAAGCACATATCAAATCATGTTATAAATCGGTGAACTTACAGATTTTTATCTCATCACCAAACCTGGCACTAAATGTCATATGTATTGGTGTATTTGAAGATTGTCAGTATTCAAGTTTTGTAGCTTGAATTATGGTGAGGTAGTGAGTGATGTCAAACCTCTTCAAGCAGCTACACAGCAGTTAGCATATAGCAGTTTTTATGACAGTATAGCTTGTGTTACAGTAAAAAACCCCAATACCCTGTAGTAAAAAGGGTCTCCCAACAGGTGTAACTCAGCTACACTTCTGTTTAACCAGCTTAGTGATAGAAAAGAAACCAATTTTTTTTTCTTTTAATATTGTTTTATACATTAAAAAAATATAAAAATGTGCAAACTTACATTTTACACCTCTGTATCTGAGTAATCACTATGAGAATAAATGTAAAGTGCTTCCATGGAGCAGTTTGATTAATAAAATGTGTGTATCTGTGTCAGGATAAGATGAACACAGAATAACAATGCCTATTTCTTTCTGTTGACCAAACACTTCAGCAAGTGCATTTGCTGTCAGATTCCTGTATTGTACCTGAAGAGTATCATGTTAGTTATGTAAAAATTAGATAAACTGTCATCTAGGTTCTCCATAATGAGGAGAGACAGTCACCTCCAAAGGTGGTGCTCATCTTCCTCATGTCAAAGAAAAGCAGAGAGAATGACAAAAAGAGAAAAAGAGAGAAAAAGATGAGGAAGAGAGAGAAAGGGAGGAAGGGAGGGAAGGAAGGGAGGGAAGGAAGGGAGGGAAGGAAGGGAGGAAAGAGGGAAGGAGGGAAGGAGGGAAGGAGGGAAGGAGGGAAGGAAGGAGGGAAGGAAGGAGGGAAGGAAGGAGGGAAGGAAGGAGGGAAGGAAGGA
>VZUI01066449.1:115371-151277 GCA_013401135.1 Cettia cetti | reverse complement strand
TAATAATAATAATAATAATAATAATAATAATAATAATAATAATAATAATAATAATAATAATAATAATAATAATGTTCTTAGCATAAATTCTTACCTTTTTTTTTTTTGGTAATACTTGTCTTTTATGTTTATATCCTAATGCAGCTGGGGATTTATTGACAGTATCTCTTATCAGAACTTCTTGCATTGTGCCAAACATCATCTGAAGCATTTTGTAGAGGGAGAAAAAAAAAATTGCAGGTACTCATTCTTTAGCTTAACTTTTCATTAGAGGTCATGAAATCAAGATATCAAGCCACAAAGTGGTTAATGGCTAGAGCAGACTAAAAAAAAAATCCTCTCCTTATCTCTTCTTGCCCTTTTCCCACTGAGATATTTTTTGACAAAATGAAGTTTTAGCTGCAGTGAAGCATTTTGGCTTTCCTCAGGAAAATCTAGTTTCTCTTATAGAATATAGAAACACTTTTTAATAGTAAAATTTCCAGCTTCTTACAGCAAAAATGTCTCAGCAGAAATGTTTCGACTAAACTGACTGATAGCAGTGTGCCTCTGTTCCTACCTATTACTAGAATATATTCTAGACAGAAGTTGAAGTAGACAGCTATTAATACAACTCCTTTCAGCTTCTGAATTCTCATGTTCACATGATTCCCTCTGAATTTCCTTTGTTCATGCAATAATCCTTCCTCCCTCTTCAGTACATGCACTTGGTTTGCCTTCAATGTTCACTTTGCACTGAAGTTGCCAAATGTGAACAGTTTGAACATCAAATGCTTTTCAGCATCCCATCCCTCTGCTCCATTGCTATGTCAAGGTACTCAGGCTGTCATTAAAAATACCAATAAGATCTGCTGTTATGACAAACAGCAGCAGATAAAGGAGCATCAGGCACTGCAAGGGAGGGGAGGCCACCCCTGTGTTGTCTCTTTTGGAGCCTTTGGAGGCCTCAAGGTGATGCCCACAGGGATGAGCATGGTGAGCCAGGTATCAGCTTGGTACAGGGTGGTGTGACAAGCTGCCTGTCTGAGCTCACTAGCTCTGGCCATGCTGAGTTTCAGTCAAAAATTCCCTTCCCACTCCTCCCTCCCAGCAACTTGCTCCATCCTCTTGGCCATGCTTCTGGAAGGATACTGAGGTTTGGTGAGGACAATGTCAGAGATCAGAGTTGGTTGTGGGGAAAATGTGGGGTTTTTTCTCCTTCCCTGTGTTATTTTCCAGCTGGATCAGTTTCCTAGGCTGGCTCACAGAAACACTGTATGGGCAGGTATGTATCAGGAGGGATTTTCCCTGGTGCTGGCACAGGATGAGGTGTGGAGAGATGCAGGAATGTCAAGAACCAGCCATGCTGTTGAACAAGACCCCTCATCCCCACATCTTGGCCCAGGTGGCTGGAGCTGCCTCTGGTGAAATGGAACCCAAAAGCCTCCAACAGGCTCTTGATTAAGCCATTATGTTTGTGACTAATTTCTTAAATATCTGCTTTCCTTCTCATGTTCTCTCAAGAGCCTCCCACCCCGCAGTTGGCTCACACGTGAGCAGGTGCTGCTGGCAGGTGCCAGTCCCTCCACCCCTGCCCCCATGCCAAGCCCCAGCACTGCTCCTCTGGTATCCCCCATCCCCAGCACTGGGGATGGATTCTGCCCAGACCTGTCCTGCTGCTGGTGGGGTCAGGGAAATTACACTGTGATGTAGCTCACAACATCCAAAGACCCATCTAAGTGGGGAAAAAAAGGCAATTTTCCTGTTTGCTTTCCCTCTCAGTGAGGAAGAAAAGGGTTTGCAGCAGACAAGGTGGTTTCTGGCATAAGAAATCAAAGTATTTCCCATCCAGAAACTGTCTCATCATCTCTGTGATGCATCCACTTTTCAGGAATCACTGTTTTCTGTGCTAAGTACTGTTCCAGTTGCACAGACTGGGCAATGGCATGGTGGCTGGGTGATCAGGGCAGGCCTGTGAACAAGCTGGTCAGCTGCACAGTGGGAATGAGAACTGTGTTTAACTGCAGCTGTTACACAAATGACAAATGAACCTGCTCTTGTCCTGAGTCAGTCTTTCCTAAGGGAATGACAGGGGGGGCCAATGCTGTAATGAAAAAATCACTGGAGCACTTGTTCAAAAATTACAGCTCAAGCATTGCCTGAGATTAAAGTAATCCAGCAGTCTCAACCCTGTCACTAGAGCTCACCATGCCTCTAGTCAAGGCATGGACACCAGAGCTGGACCTCACTTTGCATTTATGGGAAGGTCAAACAGGAAGGAAGCCAAGGTAAGGAGTTGCATTTCCTTGAGTCAGGCATGTGTGAGGGCATTTTCACTGCTTGGCTGATACTGAAGGTCTCCTCTGTCTTCTGGCAAAGCCCTGCCATGATTCAAGGCATGATTTGGGGAGCTGTGGGCTGCTGGACAGCGAAGGCACCTGTGTGTCAAACACCCTTTTTCCATTGAGGTTCCCTTGGTGGCCACAGGTCACATCCAGGTGCAGCAGCTCCATCCATCCAGAGGAGGAAAAGAAGGATTGTGCAAGCATTGAGTGCTGCTGAAACAGCTTCAGAATCCCTCTGTATGGATCTGGGTTTGGTCCACAGGGACCAAAATGGCATAATCCTCTTCTTTTGGGAGGTATAGGTCCCCCTTTGCTCCTGCAAGCTGTTTGCCAGCCATGCTCTGCTCTCTGCACCGCTAAAGGCCCTGCAGGGTGTCAGGGAGGGCCAAGACAACCAGCCAGCCAGGCAGCAGCAAGAAATGTCACCACACAGCTGTGCAGTGAGGAGAGAAAGGGCAACAGACACCTGTCTCTGAAACCTCACAAAACATTATTAAGCTCTGGTGGCAAGAAAAATATAACTGGGAAAGATGTTCCTATGCAGAGCTGGGGCAGGGCTGATGTCTGCGCTGAGACTGTGCTGAGCCAGCTGGTGTACCTATACAATTGCCAGACCCCTTCCTCCCTCATCCTTAGCTTGGGAGAGCAGATGCAGCACCACTGAGCTCATTCCTGCTTTTTCTTCCATATTAGGTAGACCCCTAAGTGTTGTGCCCTTTGCAGAGCTCACATCATCTCCAGACAGCAGCAGATGGCACTCGACGGCTTGTGTGGTGTCCGCAACTCCTTCCGCCTGTCTCACCCTCCTGCAGGCTCCAATTCCCTCCTGTCATACTCTGCCCCATTCCATCATCTCTTGGTGGTGCCACCACTGGAGCATGCCCTTTCTCCTATTTAAAGATTTCCAGGTGTCACCAGTGCCTGTGAGCTCCTAATCAGTGGGTTCCACTTGCATCAAACTCCTGGTGCTGCGCAGACCGCACCGCTTTCCCAAAGAGGCGGCAAAGACGTCTCTGACTTTGCCAGTGGCCTCCTGAGGCTTGTATGAAACCTGGGGCTTTGTGTCAAACTTGGGGCCCTTCTATCAAACTTGGGGCCCTTGTCTCAAACCTGAGGCCTTGTGCTAAACTTCAGGCCTTTTGTCAAAGTCCCAAGAGCACACTCACAAGCACAGGCATCAGCACCACAGGAAAATATCCTATCTCATTGCAGGGGATGTTAAGGAGCAAAGCATCCTTGGGTTATATTATACAGTTTTATATTTGACAAGGTTTCATGGGGGCTTCATTTCAAAAAAGGAAAGCCTTGGGTGCCCAATCTGGAGTGGCAGGTTTGCATTTTGTGGGTGTCAGGGCTGTGGTTGCTCCAGGCCAGTGAGAGGGGCTGAGCTGGGGTGGGACAAAGGGAGAGGCTGGCCTGCCTGTGATGTCCCTTGTACCAGTGCCATCACAAGGGACACCAAAACGAGCATCACCTAATAATAGCAGTAACAGGCAATGCTGCCCCAGACCAGCCTGGGCAAACTTTGAGTGCACACGCAAGCTGAGGCTGCGCTGGACAAGAGCCAGAGCACAAACTCAGGCATCCAAGAGAGTGCCTCCCCTCCTGTACCCAGTGCCCAGCGCCTCACAGGAGCTTCTTGGGCACAGCACAGGATGGCTGCTGCTGCTGCTGCTGTGGCTGGGGCAGCAGCTGGGCTTTGGTGCCTGCCAGCTGCCTGCCTCCCTCTCCTTCCTGCCCCACCTCCCTGAGGCTCCTATCCCCACTTCCCCTCCTCCTATATCCCTCAGAGCCTCCCTCATCCCTTGTGTTCCTTGTCCTGTAGGTCATGGCAGCCATCACCTTCCCAGTCTGGCCTGTGCACAGCCTTATCCAGCACCCACAGGTGGTTGGGGATGGGCTGGAGAAGGAGATACGTCTGTGCATGGAAGTGTGAGCCAAGTGCCAGCAATGGCAGAGGGTTCAGCTGCTGCGGGAGCTGGAGCAGGCAACGGGGAGAAGAGTGGGAGCTCCTGGGGAGTCACACTCTGAGCTGCCTTGCAGCAATGGCCATTCTGGGCCACTGCTGCAGTCCTGGTCCTGCTCTTGGTTCCATGCTTTCTCCTCCAGAAAAGGAGCCAGAGAGCAGTGGCCAGGAGAAATACTCCAGCAGCAATGCGGATGAGACTGCAAACGATAAAGGAAACAATGCTGTGGCAAAGAAAGTCCTGGAGATGAGTCCCAACACACAAAGCTGAGCCTGTGGGGGCTCACACCTGATGAGAGACTTGGTGTATATAAGGAGTAGCTCATGTTTAAGTAGTTAATAGGCAGATAGTGCACTTAGCCCCCACCAATTGATAAGTAGTTACTATGTAGTTAGTGGAGATATGCTCAGTAGGGAGAGTTAGTGTATTTATCCCTGCTCTCCTGTTTTCTCAATAAAATATAGTGTTCCAGGATCTGGACTGTGGAAGATCTTACTGTAGTCCACCAGCCCTATTGTGCTGAATTGGTTCTGATCAGAAATTCAGCCTATTTGCACCCTGCCCATCTTATCTCACGTGATGAGCTGCAACTCATGAGGGTTTAATTTCTGCTGAATTTATCAATGTTTATTGCATCAGTCACCCTGAAGCCTTGCCAGGGGTCTGGTGCACTTAAGTGGGCATGTGGATACAGAGATTGGGCTGCTGTATCAGCAGTGGGATTTGCTGCTGCTCCTTTCCTCCAGATGCAGAAGCAGACTATTGATTCAGAGTTGATTTAGCTGAGAAGCCTGTGGAAGGTAACTTCAGTGTGGACACTGTGCAAGGAGAAATAACTTGAATTTTTTTCAGATTTTTATGTTTTTTTATTTTTACTTCCCATCACAGAGCAGTCTTTGCAGCCAAGGGGAGAAGGTGTGCACTTAGCTGATAAAAAATAAACAGTGTTCTCAGCTGCATTCCTGGATTAAATGTTTGCAGATCTGATATTCACTTGTGTTGCTCCGGCAAGCATTAGTACCCTCAAATACTAAATATTTACATAGTGTGTGACACGTGTAGATGGGGAGGAGGGAAAGTATCATCCCTCCCACTTACAGGGGAGTTAAGTGACTTTTCCATGCTTGATCTGGGCCCTAACAGGACCTGATTTCCATCAGAGCTCTTGGGGCACAGCGTTGCTCTCTTTCCTTTTGACTTAGGGAGCCATGCTTTTGGGAAATGGTGTCCCTTGCCAGGGGTAAAGGAGCAATAGGGGATTTGGCATAAGCAGTTGGATAAATCTTTGGGTGCCCCACCAAAAAATCAGGCCCTTGTGTGCACTGTGATAGCATCAGTGAGACCGGGTGGCTGTACCACACACACAGCTTAATTTCACACAGGAGACCATGCCAGGGACTTTAAAGAAACAGCTGCCCCCTAATTCCAAAAATCACACAGACTTCTGAGAAAACTCATCTCTTCCAGCCTGCGCAGCAAACAAGTTGTTGCTCTTTCTGTTGACAACAAGCCATAAATTACCCCGTTATAAAAGGGAACAGCAGCCAGAGGAGATGTGCTCAAACCGGCTAGCAGGCATTTTGTTCTAGCAGGGAAGGGCAAAACCCTTGAGTTTAGAGGAAATGCCTCCCAGTTTACCCAAGGTGCCCAGAAGCCTGCTGGCTTCTATAGGTTCCCACTGTAAAGGTCACATAGATGGCTTGGGAATAATGCATTCCCCTTGCTCATGTCAGGCGGATGGAGCTGAAAGTCTCTCAGGACTGGTTGTCTCCTGCATGTTTATTTTACTCAGTGGTATCATGTCAGTGTGTCTGCCTAAATATAGCTTCTGTGAAGAGCATTTCCAAGTTTCCTGTTACAGTTTCACTCACAGTTACCTTACAGTAAATGGAGGAAAATCAATGTAATCTCAATTACACACTGCTTCTAAATGTGCCTTGCTGGAAATTCTGCCTGGATTGATTCTTCTCTCATGGAAACTGCCTGTCCCTCCCTTCTTTTCTCCCTCTCTATCTCTCCTTTCTTTTGTAATAAACCACAATTTTATAATTTAAAACCCTTTCACTCTCCTTTCTTCGATGTGCCCTGCAGATAAGGCTTTCACAGAAACTGACAGTGCAGAAACCACGGAGTCCCTGGCCTGGGGTGCAACTGTGAAGCTGGGATTAATTGACTCTGTGGCCTTAGGAGATGACAATTTCAGCAGCTTCAACAAAGTAAACTGAGCAGAAGGGTAAAATTCAAGGTAATCTCTGAACAGCAAACATGAGCATAGAGATCCCTTCTTTTGTCTTTTGCAGACAAGACAATCCTACAAATAGCAAGAAAATGATTGATTTAAAAATTTATTCCCTTTGCTGTGGTGTTTAAATGCAGCTCATTCACCCATCCCCACTGCCTTCCAGTAACATGCATCCACAGATACACAGAAAAACTACTATTATCAAATCCCTGCAGTGTCAGTGGCAGCCGGTCACCAGTAAACAATCACAGCTATAAAATGATCCAACAGATGTTATGCTAGATATGAGTAGTCCAAAATAGAAAGCCTAAAAATAGATCTCCAGGGCCAAATCACACCCTCTTTTTTATGCTGTGCTCTGCCATTTTTGGCCCACAATTGGCATTTTGATTCCAAATGGAGGTAGTCCCACAGCCAAAGTGTACTCTGGGATGGGACAGGATGGGGGGATGTTGTCATATGGGGCCCTGACTGTAGTGACCACTCCCAGACTAATCATTATCGTAAAAAAGTTTATTGAAGGTTATTCTTATTCTTATTCTTCTTATTATTATTATTCCCTCAAATACCCCCGTAATCCAACACCAGGGGCTTTGTTGATGCAAACGGGCTCTCACAAATGATGCACACTGATACATATTCTTTAAAAACTCAGACCTGAGGTAGGATCTAATACCCAGCATGGTTGTATTTGTACATGCAAAAATCAAAGTACCAAAGCTTCAGCTGCTGCAGGAAAGTGGAGTGGAGCTATGGCAGAGAGAGCTCAAGTCACAATAGGGGATGGCACTACTGTGCTGTCCAACCCAAGACGGGACTGGGGCTGGGTGTCCTGCACTCTCATCATGGGTCCCCAGTTCCTCAGTCCAGCAGGGAGGTTTCATCAGGAGATTTTGGTTTTATCTTGCTTTCAAATCCTGAGACTGAGCCAAAAGGAGAGCACAGATCCCTCAGGGGCTGAGCAGCTGCTTTGCATTACAATGTCTATTAAAGTCTGGAGATAAATGCAGGGTTATTCTCTGGTCTTTTGAAAGGAGGGACCTAGAAGATGTGTTGAAAACATCCTCTCTGCAGAGATGGGTGTTGCAGCCAGAGGGACCCCCAAAGAGGGACCTTACAGACCCGTCACCATCAGGTCTTAGAAAGCTTGTTCCTACAAGTGAGGAGCAGGTGACACCAATTATTTTGGCCTCTCTGGGTACTATCTCAGACTCTGATCCTATCAGACCTTGTGAGCCAAACAAGACAAGGCCATAGCAGCAGATGGCTGGGAAATTTCCAGGAAAAAGAAGCAAGCAAGCAGTCTTTTCAAATCTGACCCTCTTCTCAGTTCAGGGCCCCTACAAGGAGACTGGGACATGAGGCAGGATGGGGCATTTAAGTCTCAAATGCGAGGTCAGTTCAAAGACCTCGCTCCCAGCCCAGCTCTGTGACACGGCCTGGGAAGGAGGCTGCATTTCCCAGCTCTCATTTTGACAGTTTATTTGGCTCTGTTAATGCTGTGTTTAGCTTGGGTCACAATCAAATGCAAATGGATGGGCACAACATAAGCCCTGAGCAGAGATGGAATTTGCCCAGCCAGAAAGGGGGTATGGGATCAGAAGAAGGTTGGAAAGTATAAAATCTCCTGGAAGAGTGTAATATGTTCCACTCTCACCTCTGAAGGCAAGTGACTAGCTGCTTATATAAGAAACAGCCACAGCTGGAGAAGCCCTGGCAGCTTCCATCAGTGCCAGCCTCTGGGGCAGGAGGGATGATCCAGTGGACACAGAGAGGACACAGGGAGTTTTCCAGTGCCCAGAGATGGGTCTAGCTGCCCCTCCACTCTGCTTGATAGGACTGGTGTTCAGTGGGCCTGACCCACCAGGCACATTTCTCATACCAGTGTGGCACAGCCAGCAGCCATGCATCCATGGGACAGCTACCCTGTGCTAGTTGACATTGGAATGTTAATGGGATGGGCTGAAAGGAGCTCTCCAGGCTCATCCTTCAGACCAGGAGTCTGTTTGCTGCCTCTTGGCTGCTCTGGGAGGATCAGAGAGGAGCCCTTCTCAAGGGTGAACTGTCCTGCAAAGACCCCTGCAAATTGTCCTGCAGTCTGCCCTGGAAACTGTCCTACAAACTGCCAGACCAACAGAGGGGTGAGCTGCTGGGCCACGTGCCACACCCCTTTGCCCATTAGTGCATTTCTGGCCCCTTTGCCCATTAGTGCATTTCTGCCCCTTTGCCCATTAGCTGTTTGCCCAGTTTTGGCAATTTTTGCCTGTTTGCCCCTTCACTGCTCCCCAGGTGCTCCCTCGGGTGCTCCTGGTGCTGCCCCTCCTCACCTGGTTCACTGCTGGACCTGCCAGGGCCCAGGGCTGAGGGACCACCCCTACAGCTTGGTGTAACCCTCACCCCACACTCACCCCAGCCACTGCCTGAGGTTGTCACTGTTGTTTCTCCCTCTCTGTAGTGGTGCAAGGACAACTCCCACATCCCCAGCGAGATGGGGATGAGATGGGAGGAGATGAAGGCCAGAGGCTTAGCAGCTGTCTGCAGGCATTGCCCCAGGAAGTGCTGATTTCTCATTCCACAGCATGAATAGAAAATTTCATGTGATCTCAGCATCCCCCCTTCCCCAGTGATGGGGGACATGCTTGTGCCAGCTCAGAGTCAGTGACTAAACTATGGGACACCACCTCCCTGTGGCACTTACAGAAGCTTCCAAAGATGTGGAGGTGGCTTTGTAATGGAAACCAAACAAAATGTCTCCTAAAACATGTTTTCTGGAAGGGTGCTGGCTCAGTTCCAGGACAGGCAATGGCCCTTTGGTTCTGCCTGGCACAAGCTTTACATGAACTCTCCCTGCCCAAACGACAGTGGATAGTGGGCTTTGCCTGCCTGCATCCCTCATCCAGCTGGAGCACATAGCATGAGCTAGATGCCTATATTTTTTGGTAAAATAAAATACTAAAACCAGAGCAAGTGTTAAGGGATGCCCAGCCTGTGTTTATTTTATCCTGACGTGCTCACACATCTCCAGTTTTTCACAGATTAATTCTTACTCCCTGTGTTGTGGCTTTTTTCAATTTTACAGAGACTTGAAGCTGAACTCATTTACACTAGAAAGAATGTGTCTTGCTTCAGCTTCCCGACATGGCTTAAAATCAATAACATTAAAGTTTATTTTAAACACTTTAGTTTAGCAAAGCAATTTTCTCAGCATTCCAGCCTGCTGTCAGGTTTTTTCACTGCTATTTGCAATGCATTAGGTGTAGTAAAGGAGTGTTTCACAATCCCATCTGCTTTCAAAGACCTTTCTAACAAACCCTGCAATGAGGATATAATTCATGTGATGACCTTGGTCAAAAACAAACACAAGCCCCAAGGTGCAGCATGTGCAAGGGGGTTGATACACTCACAGGTTTTGTTATAAAAGAGGTTTTATGTGTTCCTGTCTTGCCAAAGCTGGCTGGCCTTGTGTGCACCCATCAGCATCACTACTGCTGGGCAGGGAGCTATTCCTTTGGCACATTTGGAAGTCCTGAAATATATTTTAAGGTTTTAAATAGACCCCATAGCCTGGGAAATGCCTATGAGCTGCTGTTTGCAAATACATGATGCCATTACCTCGTCAGCAGAATAAACTTATGTGCCATATTGTTCAAGAGCAGAACTTAAAAGGGATGATCAGACATTTTTGTGAGTGAGATGGGGTTGGAGGAGGCAAGGTGGGTGAATAAATTTGCCACAGATGACACAGCTCTGCAGGTAGGTCCCCTAAGGAGAAGGCAGTTGGTTTTCTGTGCTGCAGACCTGTATGACTGCCACAGACCAGGCTTTAAGGAGCTGATCTGGAGCAGCTGCAGACTCAGCTGCTGTCATGGAGCATTGAGCCATACATGGACCAGGCTTTGACATTTCCCCCCACTTCTGAAAACCAGGTCACTCTCAGGTGCTGGCAGTGGCATTAAGAGTCTAATTTTAGGCTCCTGGCTGCAGCAAGCATCCCTGTAAATGCTCAGTTTCTCTGCCAAGCTTCTGTAGGCTGGAGTGGAAATTTGCATCAGGGCTTTACTGTCTGCACTCTGAATGGGAATAAGAAAAAAATACTCTGGAAGATCGTCTGGACAGAGTTACCTCTGAGAGGGCAACACAAGCAATAGAGAAAGAATTGGTTATTTTATTTTTCAGCACAGTTTTAGGGCCCAGCTTGTGATTTTCCCTGTCTTTCCACCCTTCCTATGTGAGCTGCTGGCAGTTGCAGGCTGCCACCACACTGGCTGTCCCCTGGAGCCCCTGGAATGGTCCATGCTCAGCACCAGTTACATGCAGAAACAAAACTGGACCAGAAGGTAGCTTGGGATGCTGTTGGCTCTGTTGTCCCATCTCATATCTGCTGTGCATGGGAAGGGAGATGGGGACTGCAGAAATCTTGGCATTTGTGGGAAGGAGGGGGGAGCAGGAAGGGATGGTGGAGGTTTTGAGGAAGGAGGGGACTGGATACTTTCCACCCTGTCCCCATGGTTCCACACACAAATTTGATACTCTGGGATGACCCCAGGGTTATCTGAGGATGCAGATTAGCTAAGGCCTTGTTTGAAAGGACAGTTCTTTTACATTGGTGTGAGTTATCTGAAATGCAGGCTACATGCATGAAAACACAATACTTGGAGCTTCTCAATTCAAAGCATTGTGATGTGATAATGAGATACATATTATAGGGCCTTAAATCATGTCTACAGCACTGATTACAAATTCACATAGTCCTGTCTCAGCATGCACCAGGATCACAGTCAGACCTGGAAAAGATTCTTTGGGGATGGACTATTCAAGTGCTTCAAATTCCTGCTCACTCTCTGGGAGAGGATACTGATTCAGTGCTACCTTTGTTTCCCTAGCCTTTCATCTTGGAGAAAGCCTGTGCCACTTGCAGAGAAGCTCCTGCAATATTTGGGGCACAGCAGTTGCATCCAGCCACTCCTAACACAGGAGCACAGACACAGGCCAGCTGGCACAGTGTCAAATCCTGACCCTGCAAAAACGGGGATTTTCTGGCATAGGCAAGGGTTTCACCAGACACATTCCTGCTCAACTTCATACCTTTTATCCTTGTTCATTAGAACTTAAAATCCAACTAAACAGGCCACCCAGGCACTGGTCAGAGAAATGCGTTCTCCAGGGTCTGGAGGAACAAGGTTTGCTGTGTCCCCTTGTCCTGGATCTCTTGTGCCCATTTACCAGGCAGAATCTGTTGTATTGTTAACTACATCACTAACTGCCCTCCAGATGCTTATTCCACATTTTACAGGATGTGGACCACTCCTGCATTTGCTCTCACTTAGGGTCTTGTGCCTTTCCAAGGATTCTGCAGGATGAACCTACAAATGAGCTACCAAGTAGGAATGAGCGAGCTGGTTTTCAGGGGATTTTTTAAAATCTTGCCTTTATATTTAAATGGCAATATCAAACTTTTCCCATAAGTTCTGGTCCAATGTATCATATCCAAGGATGAAACCTGTGAGGCAACCACTCTGACAGAGGATCCAGACACAGCAGGTAAAAAAGGTGCTGTAGGTACATGAGAAAAGTCAAACATCCATCCCAACCCCTCCTCTGTGCAAGCCAGTACAGACCTTGCATTGGAACTGCTTTTGGCAGCTGTGTTCTCCAGACTGTATTTCTAAAGGAGAGAAAAGCACTCAAATATGTGACTTAAGGGCAAAAACTCTTCACCTCCTCAAGCCTCTCTGAAAAAACTCTAAACAGTGTGGTAATGATGCTCTTTTTAAATGATTCTTACTTAAAGAAGGCCCAGTTGGTGTGCTGAAGATGACTTAAGATAGGGGAGCTAATTACTTTGCAATCTCCAGCTGTGAATATCAAACACTGGAAAAAGCTTCTTGTTTTACCCAACTGCTACTCTACAGAGGAAATAATGGCCATGCACTGCTGGGGTAGCCTCAAGCCAGGGCTGCTGATAAGCAGCAGCAGGCAGGCAGGCAACATCTTGAGGAGCCTCAGGGCAGGACTGCACTGGGAGCAGCCACTGACAGATGCTGGAGACCTTTTCCTGACCAGAAAAAGTCCTGTAGGGAGTTCAGAGGCAGGTATGGCTCTGGAGGGAGGGAAGAGTGGTTTCTCTTCACATTTCTATCCCTATGCCCTTTTTCTGGTAGAGTCTGTCGTCAGAAGGCCTGGAAATGCAGCAAGTGCTCATTTTATTCAGTAGCAGATCTGGATTTTGCTGTTGACAGTTCTTAGTAAGCTGTTGCACCCAGAGCTGTGCCAAAACAATCAAGGCAAAGAAAAACCATTCTTTCTTTCTGTGTAGGGTCAGTCAACAGAGACCCTTCTCTGGAAACAACAGGGCTGTATTTATTTGCATCCAACCTGGTTTGGCCCTGATTTGGCAAATAAAACCATGTAATTTCCATCAGCAAGCAGCTGAAAATTCCCCTCCGCTTTCAGAGACCTTTTGAAGTGGGGATGCTTCATATTTCTTAGAAAATTGATGAAACCTGAAAGATTAAACCACAGTTCTGTATCATTACAGCATGGGACACCTGGACTTCTTTAGAAGGTGGCAGAAGAAGGTTATATATATTTTGAGGTGATCAGAAACGTGAGCATGGTTGGTAAGGTCATACAATTGCTGCATCAAAGGTATGGGGACAGGTCTGCACCTGACTGAGGCTCCTCAGGCTGACTGATGCCACTGAACCTGTGGCCATGTCTGTGCTGGGATGGGGGCACTCACCAGCCCCGTGGTTGCCCCAGCCTGAGCATCTCCATCTTGCAGGAGCCACCCTGGCATATTCTTCACTGTGAGAGTGGTGGGGCATTGGCACAGGTTGCCAAGAAATCTGTGGATGCCACATCTCTGCAAGTGTTCCAGGCCAGGTTGGACAGGGCTGGGAGCAACCTGATCCAGTGGAAGGTGTCCATGGCAGAGGGGTTGGAACTGGTTGATCATGAAGGTCCCTTCCAACACAAATCATTCTAGGATTCTATGATGATATGAGGATGGAGGAAATGTTTTTGTGCTGGATACTTATGGAGTTATGATCCTTTCTGGGGCCCTCAGGGGTGGGGGTTGCTGTGTTTGTGCTGCGGCACAAGCCCATCTCCTGGGCACTGCACAGTGACGATGACAGGGCTGTGTGCCTCCGAGATCTTTCCTCTCTTCCCTACTTGAGCAGACCTGACCCCTTGGGATCCTGTGTCTTCTTCTGTAATGGTTTTCATCTGTCCTGAAAAGGTTTTCAATGAGTTCAGTGCAAAAACAACCCCTCAGATGGGTACCAACACACAACTCACAGCGGATAACACCTTCCTGAGAAAGAGCTTTCGTTTAGCTGTGTGGCAGAAAAAAACTCCCAATGATGGCTGTGAGAAAAATTAAGAGCTTTTGGCTTGTGCATCTATAATTAGGCTGAGCAGAAGGCAAAATATTCCATTATGACAACTTCAGAGTTGAAAGAAATAGGTCTGAGCAGATGTTGATTTGCAGGATAAATAAATTAATTCAATTCAATTTAGCCCCCTCTGCAGTTACAGTCCTTTGTGCCTCGATTTAAAGTGTCAAATACAGAGCTCATGCTGTATGCATGACAAAAAACACATGCCAGGACAGGCACATAAATCTGCAAATAGAAAATATATCCAGTATCCTTGTGGTCTGCTCTATTTCTATATCATCCCTTAACCTTCAGGACCTTGGCTGTTACCCAGGGCTGGTGTTCCACAAACACACACTTGATTTACAAAGCTTTCACAGCTTGCCAGTGGAAGGATTGCCTTTGATGCAGGGACCTCTAAAATTACAGGGCTGCATTAGGTTGGTCATTAGGTTGGAGATTGAACCTTCCAGTCTCCAGATTTTCTGGTGAAAACAATGTCCTTTGTCAAAGGCTGTTTGGTAGCTTGATGATGGGAAGGAGTAAAATGGATGCAAGCATGGGGGTGGCACTGAGTTCCTCCTGCACATCCATCTGTTCTCACCTGGGATGGCACAGTCCTTTGGAATGGAGCCTTCCTTGAAGCTCTGGAAAAGCCCAAGCCCATAAAGGGTGTCAATGCAAATCACTTGAGCGTAAGCTTGGTTGGAGACAAACAAGCAAACAAACAAACAAGGGATCCCTCCTGGAGTCAAATGCTCTTTCTGAAAAGCAGAGCTGAGGTTTAAAGGGCTTTACTTCCTTCAGAGGTCTTGGAGAGGTCTGTGGCTTCTCTGACTTCCAAGTTTAGACTGAGACATAATTCAGCCCTTTTAATAACTGAAAGGCATTGAGTCTTCTTAGTCCAAAGGAGCAGATAAGCAGCTTTCTGAGTACTCAAACTCAGGCTGGTTTTATAGCTTTTATAGCATTAGTGCAATACTCTTTCTGTGCTTAATGATGTGTTTTGTATCCTATCAGGAATATCAGTGTACACACAGGCTTAGAATGATTGCCTAATATTTTTATTGTTTGGCATTCACTTTTCTGAAATGTTAGAAGAATTTATTTGATCTAGAGCACTCATGATCTGTGTACAAATGGCTGGTGGGAGGGCTGAGCTCTGCATGATGACCTGGAATACTGCTGAGCTGCTCTGTATTGGATGTTGCTGCACGGATCTGACATCTCCAGGTGGCACAAAAAGACAGGCACTCTTCTTTGTACCTCAGAATGACCCAGCTGGCCCAAAACTGGTTAAAAAGAAGGAAACAGTTCCTAACCTGCACAGATGGCTCCCATTAACTCCCCTGTGTCACCCCTATGGCTCAGTCTGGAGTTTTCAGGGCAGTCTGTGCTGTTTGCTGGCAAAACAAGGGGGGCTCTGGAATGACCCAAGCTGCCTTTGATTGCAGTCCTGCAGACAAGAGCTTTGCTTTTGTTCTGAACTACAAATAGGATAGATATTTGCAGCTGGAGCATGGCTGTAGCAGTGGGGCATGTCAAAGTCATCAGACTACTGCCCCAACAGCCTCGTGGGCTTTTCCCAAGCACTGAAGGCTTCCTCATGCCATGCAAG
This sequence comes from Cettia cetti, assembly GCA_013401135.1. Lineage (NCBI taxonomy): Eukaryota > Metazoa > Chordata > Aves > Passeriformes > Sylviidae > Cettia > Cettia cetti. Next base: position 135,744 of record VZUI01066449.1, on the reverse strand, counting down.
TCTTGGCTGGACATGGGTCCTGAGCCCCTGGAACATTTAGAGTGGTCCTGCCTAGCTCCAAACTCCCCTGCTCCACAGGGGTTCAGCAGTCTCTACTTTTCTTGAAGAGAAAACCCAAACTCTTATTTCACATAAAAGATCTAAATATAGTACCCGAGGAAAAAGAAAAAAAGTTCCTCTTTTTTGTATCAAGTGTAAATGCTCTGTGTAAATTCTGCAGTGCTCTGTGCACATCCTGGATGTGCTTTATGAAGCCAGTAAGGCTAAACCAGCCCAGGGAGCACCAGCCCTTCAATGCCAAACCACCACTCTCAGCTCTGACCCTCTCCTATCTTGTCTGGAAACAGGACCTATCAGAAAAATATTTTGTAACCAAACAACTTCACTCCACAAAAATGAGACATTTTGTTAAATGCTAGCCTAGTTGCATTTCATGTTCCAATCTCCCCTCTCTCCTTGTCAGGCAGCCCAGGGTGGGTGCTCAGGTACAGGTGACAGAAGAAACACTGGGAGAAATTCATCACCCTGCGAGTGGCAGAGCTCATGGTCCAGCTCTGTGGGATGCTTGTGTTGGAATTCCACGGGCTTGCCCTCTCCAGTAGCATTGTTAAACTCATCCTGGAGCAACTATCCCATCCAAGAGGTGGAGGTGCCCTGGTGAGCAGCAGCCAGAGCCCCTGCACTTGCAGGCAGGTTGCATAAGCCTTGTTTCTCTGGAAAAGCAGCTAAAAATAGCCACGGGGGATGTGCCAGGGGCTGCAGGCTCCCGCTGCCAGGTTTGTTTTATGTTGCAGCAGCTCTGGGACTCAGCCCAGGCCTCGCACCGTGCCTGGAAGCAGGGCTGGGGAAGGAGGGCCGGGGCTGGGCTGCCACGAGCCAGCACCACAGCTGGGCTGGGGCCACAGGAGGTGCCCTGGGCTCTGCCCTGGGAGCCACAGCCCTCACTGGGAGCCTGCCCAGCTCCTGTGGGACCCCCATTCCCTGACCCACACCAAGAGCTGCTCTGGAGGATCGTTAATGAGGAGGATGGAGGTGGTCTCAGTTTCTCTATCCCTGATAAGAGGGTTTGCACTATAAGGTGATACCTTTCTCCAGAGCAGCCTGGTCAAGTGGAAATCAACACTAGCTAAGTAAATGCTGATCATCCTGCTTAGAGACTTGAATTAAAAAGCTTTGCCAATCAGCCTTGATTGATAGAAAAAGGACAGGGCATTAGGATCAGTCATAGGGCTTTAGAAGGCAAGACATTCACTTGGGTCTTTTCCTTTCCCCATTTACCCAGAAATGGACCTGTGTCATTAACAGCAGAATATTTACTCATTGCTTTTCCCAGTGAGAAAAAAACAAATGTACACATTAGAGTCCACCTAGGAGCTAAATCCTGTGCTAGAGAGAGCTGTTGCTCTGCTGTGATCAATAAGCCTGTTAGCCTTTGCTCTGTGCCTTGGCTCCCAGAGAGTCCCTGCTATCAGATCTGATTATGGTGATGTATGGGTGTGATTTTGATTGTGCTTGTCTGGGAGGCTGGGATCAGGTTGTGCGGAAGAGCAATAAAATGAAGAAAAAATAGCAGTAAAAAATTTACCCTGAACATTAGACATTAGAGGTAAACCAAAGCCATTTGGAAAAATGAAGCTGGGAGCATGACTGAGAAGATGCAGCAGGCATTGGGTACACAGCTGGTACCTGGCTTGGCCATGTCCTGCTCCAGCTCTGGGCAGCCCAAAAGCTGCTCAGCATGATGCTGCAGCTGCAGAAGGGACAGTCTCCACCCTTACGAAATCAGATTGTTGGGGATGTAAAGGGTTGTGGCTGCTTTGGAGGCCAGCCTGAGGCTGTGCAATTTTCATACACACCCTGCACGAGCCTAACCCTGTTCCCTTTTTTCCCTGGCAGCCTGTTGCAAAGCCCTCTCCCCACTCTTTACAGATACTGCATAAATATCAGACAAAAGGTTGCTCACTCCAGAAAATGGGGTTTTCTGAAGCACTTCCATGACTAAGCACAAACCTTGAATGTGATCTTGGCTGCACTGCCCTGATGCTGCCCCAGTCATGACAGGAAGAGACAGGACAGATCCTGATGCCAGTGCCAAAGACCAAGGGGGTTTGTTGTGGATGTGGAGGGTGCCAGCTCCTGTGGCTGCTGCATTCAGGCCCCGAGGGCTCGGGGCTCCCCTGTGCTGCTGACACCCTGCTAAGCTGCCACAGGAGGAGCAACCGGGCTGCAAACCCGCCCTGGGGCTCCCACATGATTGATGGCAGGAGCGCAGTGGGGCTGGCAAGTGGATGAGCCGCTGATGGATTGCTGTAACTCAAACCTTCTCATCCCTGCTGCGGCACCAGCTCCAGGGCAGCAGCACCCGGGCTGTGGCACAAACCCAGCCAGGCCACCGAGATTCCACAGAGAGCCTGCTGAAACTGGGAATCTGCGGAGCAGCAAAACCCAAGTTCTGTCTCTGGGGAGACCCATGGGAGTGCTGAAGTCCTCCCAAAGTTCCTCGCTTTAACAGTGACTAAAAAAGGGGTGCTGGAGAAGGTGTGGCATGGCTTGTGATAACTCTGGTTTTGTTTTCCTGATTTTATTGCAAAAGGAGGACCTCCAAATGCCAGGCTGTGAGCGGGGGGAGCCTGAAGGACCAAAGGAAGGAGGTTACAAAAGGAGCTGCGGGTTATCGGTGCGAGTGCATTCCTGCGGGGCCGGGCGGGCCGGCGGCCGGGGCCCCTCGCACAAGCCCCGGGGAGCTGTTTGCACAGCGCCCGCCGCTCGTCCCAGGAACATTTCTTAAATTGTTTCTAGCACTCTCAAGAGCATGATTGTGCCTTGAACAGTTACTTCAGCCATTGCTGCACGAGCAAGTGTTACCCCAACACCCCCTCCCCACAAAACAGGGCAGGGCTCTGGAGGGACCAACACGCTGGGCAGGAGATGGGGGCACCTTTTATTCACCCCCGCCCCGGCCAGACACGTTGGAAACCCGGTTAGTGACCCTAGTCCCAAAGCCTGTCCCCATCCCCAGGCCCGTCGGAGCAGCTGGAGCAGCTGCAGCTCTGGAGGGTTCCCCCCTGCTGGAGCACAGCGATTCTCGGCCCCGGCCCCTGCCGCAGCCCCCGGGAGGCTTTGGAGGAGGTGGCCGGGCTGTGCCACAGGCGGAGCACGGCACCATCTGTGCCCACTGTCACCTGCTGAGGACTTTGGAAAGGGCTGGGATGGGGCCAGGGCTGTACCAGGCACCCCAAAGCACTGGGGCAAGGCTCATCAGACGTTTCCATGGCACCTAGGGACAGGTGAGATGTCCTTCTGGGCTTATTGTCAGCGAATTAAACTGATGTTTTTTTCTGTCCCAAGCCCCTGGGCACACGGTTAAAGCCAGGCTGTGCTCACAGTGTGATGGACATGCACTCGGATGGCATCACTGGGAGGGGTCAGTCTCTCACACCTGTGGCTTCTGCCCCAGGGGCTTCCCACACACAGCAACATTTCACTGTCATAAAAGGATCAAACCATCTTTTCTTACTGGTGAATGCTCTACCCATCAACCCCTCCCCTGAGAACTGTGCACAGGTGGGCACAGGAGGAGCCCAGGGAATTTTCTGTTAACGAGGCTGGGGCACGAGGGCCACTGTTAATGATGACAGTAGACAGACATTCCTACATTTCCCATTCCCAGCCCATTTTCCTCATAACCAAGGGTCCAAAAGGTGTTTCACTGAGAGTCACTGCTTTTGAATGTTTTATTAGAGACTGAAGCCAGTACAGGATATTGAGCACTTCAGCAGCAGAGCCATACAGAGCGTGGTTGGCAGGGTTTAATATGTATCTGATTGTATTTCCAATTACGAGAAATGCACTGAAGCCAGTCCTGAAGCAGGCCAGAGAGCTCCAAGTGCCACAAATCTGGGCCATTTAGCTGCTATGAATTCTTCCTCTCTTCCCTCATGATTCATCTCGAGAGCATTTAAGTCCTTGTAAAAATGCATTGCCAATTAAAATGTGAGAGTGGCTCCGAAGGATTAGACAAATTGAGAAGTACCTTTTGCAGCAGGGTGGGATTTGAGCATCCCTTTTTTTCATTTGTAGCAAGCAAAATCTTTTCATGACCCAGTGGGAATGAAAACTCCTGCTGAAAACTTACTTCAAAGTCCATGGCATCCTTCCTTAAATGAAAGGTCTGGATTGGGTCTGAGGTGGAGCTCCACCTAAATGCTGAGCTGTGTGAGATGTAGCATCCCAAAGCAAAGCAAGCAAAACCCACTGTGGAGAGGCAGAGCCCAAACAGGGCTCGTTCCACATCATTGGTACCTGAAGCAAGATTCACTGGGCAGCATCCCTGGGGCTGCAGAAGCAGGCACCTGCTGTGTCAGAGCATTGCTATGTGTGTTGGCAGAGACCTCAAAGAGCATCTGATTCCAACCCCCCTGCCATGGGCAGGGGCACCTCCCACCTGAGCAGGTGGCTCTGGTCCCCTGTCCCTGCTCAGGCAGCAGCACTGCCCTGCCGGCTACCTCCACCCCGGCGCAGCCACCACGACAGAAGCTGCAAATCCATCCTGCGTGCACAGGCCTCGCTCTGATCCCCCTGAAGCCTCTACGAGCTCCAGGCGGTGGCTCCCAGCAGCTTCAAACAACCGCATTAATGTGTGACAGCCTCCCCTGCCAGGGCGCGGGGAGCACAGCAGGGGCGGCCCAGACAGACTTTTATGGCCACAAAGGCCACGTCGCACCTGCTGACGGTTGTGAATAGACTTGCAGACAGCACCAGGTGTGCCATTGCAGCAGATTGCACAACTGGGTGTGCCTTTCATCTATGTATAGAGCCCCGGCGAGGGGATGGAGCGTGCTCGGCAATTGTCCTAATTTAGCAAAAATCCTATTTGTCCAGCGGGTCGCCCTGCGCGGTCGGCACGTGTATTTCAGGAGCAATTAATTATCTCGGTTGCCCTTGGCCTGGCCCCGCCCTGGCCCTGCGGGGAGCGCCGCTTTTCTGGCCGGCGGCGAGGGATGGGGATGCGGGACGGGAAAGCGAGCGGTGCCTGCCGGGGAGCGCTTCCAGCGGGAATCCCGCACCCCGCCGACCCCACGGGACAGTTCAGCTCGCTTATTTACAGTGACAACCTGTTAGAGAAGGCGTTTTAATCACAGCTCTGCTCGTGAGAGCTGGGAGTAGCTCAGGGCTTGCAGCCACTTCACAAATAGGGTCACAAAAAGCAGTAACAGACTACGGACTTGCGAGGTGCTGGTGCCCTCTCTTCTGCCACCCAACAGTGAGCCCGACAGCGACACTGCATTGAAGATTTTATCATTCCAGGCTTCATTAGAGGTCTGAGTCATAACTTCAGGCTCATTAGATTATTTCTACATCTCAAAGTCACATCGTAAAGACAGCAGAGATTCTAAGACTTGTGTTATAAATGTGGACTGCTCAATCGTACTCAATAAAAGATGCTGATCTCATGGGGGTGGGTGGGATGAGATCAGATCAGAGTTCTGCAGGCTGGAGCCAGTATTCATTAGCAGAAAACGGGGACCCTGCTTTATGCTAACTGTCCACCCTCCATGGATGTATGTGTGATGGCACGTCCAAAGGATGCATCTAAAACGCAGATCTGATTGCAAGATTCCATTAGAAGAACTTTTTCCCTGCCTGGCTTGGCCAATGTATATTGGATTTGCTCTAATTACAATCTTTGAAATGAACTCTGATGAATGAAGTGACATCTGAATTGTTCTGGTTTTATTTTTATAAATATGAATCATCTACTGTGTTGAAAAAAAAAAAAAACCCACAACAAGGTCAAGCCCTTTGTCCCACATCTTAAAACCTTCATAATTGCTTATAAAATCTCCCACCAAAATTAACACGGAAAAAGTAAGAGGTTGAAGACACATTTATATTTAATATTGCAGATTCAAACTCCAAGATCCTCCATTGCTTTATGCACAGGTTTCAGTATACTGCTGTTTCTGTGGAAAATTCCCAAACTGTGGAAGAAAATTAAAGTAATCCTATGACTGTTTTTATGTGTTTGAGAATTGCACATTTTAGGGATGGTGAGGCAGAGCACAGGGAGGGAGTCCAGCATCCCTTGGGGTGTAAAGGCTTCAGAGCCACTGCAGTCCCCCAGGAGTCTGTAGGTGTGTGCCCAGCAGTCCCCTGGGGAGGAGCAGAGTGGGAGGTGGGGACAAAGCTTCTTGTCTGGCTGCCTACACCATGGATAGGTGCTGAGGGAATGCCCAGCTCACGCCACTGCCACCATTACCCACGAGTACCAAACTGCCTAAAAATGCTCTGCGGCCTGTAGGTTGTGTTGGTGAGGTCACCTCGGAGCAAGCAGAGCACTGATGCCACCCTGCCACCCCTGTGGCTTCCCTCCCCATCCCCTCCACACTGTCACACGTCCCCCCCTTCCCATGCTGTCACCTCCAGCTCTCACCCCACCCTGGGGAGCATCTGCTGCTGCTCTGGTGGTGGTGACTCCCCAGGGTCACCCTGCCCCAGCAGACACCTCCAGGCTGCTGAGCAATGGGGAACAGCTTCCTGCTGACCAGCAGCAGGAGCTGGGGACAGATTTTGGCAAGCCTGGCACTGCCCCTGGGGAGGTTTGGTATGTTAAGAGGCACAGTCACAGGGCCTTGGAGGGAACAAAATGTTTTATTTTTCCCAATTTCTGCATTATACACAAAAAAGGCTTTTGACATGTATGCACACAAGCTGCTGTGTGACCAGTAATTTTGATTACAGTCATTTTGATTTGAATCAAATAGAAACTTTGCAACTACAGCCTGGAATAAAAGGCATGATTTATTCTATGGACTGTAGTAGTTCATAAAGACCTCAGCAGCAATCAGGACACACTGTACTAGACAGAGCAGCGGAGACCCCACCTTAAAACACCTTCCAATGTAAATACATCAGACAGACAGAATTTATTTGCTTCTCACAATAACTCAGCCCTTGACTCACCATGGACCAGGCCCAGCTCAACACAGCTGTGTCTGAACTTTCACAAACAGTCTGACTCCACAGACAGAGGCTGCTCCTTCTTCAGTGGCTTTCCAAGGACCGTTCCTCCCTATCAGGAGGAGAACCAGCAAGCAGTAATTCTGAAAGCTTTTTTTTTAAAAAAAACTTTTTTATTTATATACCTATTGAGATATGCAGTGATTTAAAATCAGCCACTGGACACCATCAGACACCTCTGCTGCATTTATTTCAGCTGTTAAGTTCAAGTTTGCATATTTGCAGGCCTCTTCTAAACACACTTAGCACCTCAGTACTCCTGGAGGCACATATAATGTGGGCATGTTGATTAAATGAGTGAATAACATAACCCAGTGCATAATTAAATTGCCAGACTTGGTTCTCTTTCATTCATGCTCTTAACAGTTTCACATGACAAACAGTCCACATCCAAACTACGCTGACAGAACAAGTACTATATGTTCTAATTAGACCACTTAATTAAATCAAATTGTGTTCCTCAGTATGTCTGTGCAGGTTGCACAGGCTTCCATGTAAACTGTATAAATCATGATAAAATCATAATAAAACATTTCTAATCATTAGATTCCAAGAAGTGTTATCTGAGGGGTAAGCTCCATTCCTCCCATTTGGAAGGAAATTGAGACCACGAAAACCTCAGAGAAATCACTTGTGTTAGTCACCTCATAGTCAAATTAAAAGGATTCAGCCTCCCTAGTTCTGCTCTAGAGGACAATGTTTGATCTAATTTATCAAGTATTGCCCATAAAGCAAACAAAGAAGCATGTGTTCCAGCAGAAGCCCCCATCCTTCACCCCTCCATCACCATCACTGCTGCCCAGCATTGTGATGGGAACAAACAGGAGCACATAATCTTACAGCTGCTCCATTGTCAAAGTGGCACGTTAGCAGAAGGATTTACAGACCTGTTTGCTTATGAAATAAAGGTTTGCATGTTCAGAAATGCAAACGCCTCCTCTGCACAGGAGCCACGCACCACAGAGAAAGCTGCTCCCTGAAAGCTATGCTGAACTCAGGAACATTGTTAAGGTATCTGGGACTATTAACATTTGCTGCTTTCTTCAGAAAAGTATCAAAACTGACAATGAATACACAGTTGCCAGTATGTACAGACAAGGTGAGAGGCTCCTGAGGGTAGCTACACTGAGGGTTCAGGCAGCTCTTCAAAACAGTGCTGTGAAAAAGGAGAGCTGGACACATCCACTTAACCCTTGCACAAAAATCAACATTTGCCTCTCCAAGTCAAATCCTGGCCCCAGCGATGCCAGTAAGTGTTTTTCTAATAACAAAAGTTGTGCGAAGATTTTAATTCAGATTTTACATCAAAATTTATTTAAAGAAAGATTTGTCTTGTGAGAAGTTGAGTTGATTGAGGCAGGCAGATTTGCAGCTTTCTGCATGCAGAGCATCAGCAGAAAAGTTTTCCTTAAGATCACGGTGCTTTATTTTTTGGGTAGTTTAGGTGCTATGTTGTTGTGGAACCACGTGAAGCTGAAGATGACACCCATTGTCTTTGGGAAAGTCTCATCATAAGCAAACTTCATGGATTCTCCTAAAGGTATTTCCACAACTTCGATCAGCTCTCCTTCTTCAGGCTGGCCACCTCCTCCACTGGTTCTCATCTGGTCGTTTACTTCTGCATAAAACAGTGTCTGCCTAGAACCCGTCACACCAACTCCAGACCTGGAAAAAAGCAGAGAGGAAACTCTGTTTCAGACAGAAAGAAAGCAGCAAGGAGCTAGGAATGGAAACCTGGGTCCTTAACATGTGAGACAGAAATTGAGACAGAAATTGATTGCAACTTTCACGCAGCAATACCAACAGTTGTGAATACATATAAAATAGATCCACCTTCAAATATAGTCTTTGGAAAAATGTGAATTTGGGAGAAAACAAAAAAAAAAAGAGAAAGATTTTGTATTGGTGAACTGTTCTACACACACTGAAGTCAACAGAAGTTCTATCAGCTGACCTCAGGGAGAGCAGAACTGCAGGATGACTCACAGAGATGCACAAACAACAGGAAGAAGCTCCCCAGTGTATCTGTGTGCTGTCGTGCTACATTTGTTTGCTTGTTTTTACACAAATATTTAGATATTTTACTCTTAAGAGGATTATGTCCATTCACAGCTGGAGTCCTCCACTCATGGACTGGATAGGTAAAGAAGGGAAAGGCAGTCTGAGACTCGCTCTCTATCCTTCCTGAACTTTAGCCTTGACCCAAATGGACCACTGTAAGCACGCACATGTCCAAAGTAATTCAGTCTCCCTGCTAAATTTGCTTCAGTGGATTTAGTTGAGGATATTTTAGATTATGTAGTCTTTCTTCAGCTAGACTGCTTGCTGTGTATTATACTTCTTATTTGTTAATCCTCTATTTCCTTAGGACTATTTAATTTAGGTATTATTAAATAAGGGATAAGTACATAATCCACTCATTTAGTCCTTCCAAGAAAATATTCACATTGTAATCGCAATTTCTTCATTTCACATGATTACAAGTGACTTTTCACATTAAATCTGGATCCAAAGTTCACTGAAACTATGAATGAGGCATTAAGGCAAGATGAAAAATTAGCTTCCATATTATTACACATACAGAGGATTCTCAGATTCTCAGCAGTGTTATGATCTTAGAGTGCATATCCAGATTTACCCAGCCATTAGTCAACTAAATCTTTCAGTTAATCCAGCAGACATCACACCCCATAGCAGGAATTAATCATTTGTCTCTCAGTTTTCTAAGAACACTGGCAATTATTTTGTTTGGGGAATTAATAGTGACTACTGAAGTTGGTTTCTAATAGTGACTATTGAAATTGGTTTCTTACATCAATATACATTTTAAAAAATACTGAAAAGGGAGCAGGCCAGTGAATTCTTTCCCTAAAATTAATTCTGATGCATTCTGTGACTTTGGATCCCTTCCAGGATCATTCCTGTACATCTATAAAAATAAACCTAACCATCTTTGGCATTTTCAGGAACTTTGAAGATTGATATCGGACCTCTTTCATTTTCTACATTCCAGTGTTAGGACTGGGGTTTTTGATCCACATTTTAACCAACTGTAAAATTTGCAAGACAATGCAGTTAGCTGGTCGCCACAGGTTCCATGAAAAACACAGGACTATGTATAATATATTTAATGTCCTGATATTTATGAGGAGTGACAAGTCTGACACCTTCCTCTGGGGTGCCCCACCTGGAGAATGAAAATGATCCTAACTTGAGTATTTCCATGTCTCCTTGATATTATATTAAAGGTTATATAGAAACCCAGCAAATTTATATAAGAAGTACTTCTATAAGAATATTCTGGCTTGATTATATACAGCATAATCTTTTTCTATAGCACCTGTGACCATTTCCTTATGAAATAGCTACAGCCATGGAAATCAGTTCACTTTCCACACATCTTTTCTCTAAAGTAAAGGAAAACCCAATTTCCAAGGTGTTACACTGTAAGACTCAGCTTCTTGCCACTACAGCTCAAATAGCAGAGGGTGATTTCCATATGGTGTAATTTCTTTGTACTTACTCATATGATACTCTTTTTTAATGAACTAAATATATCAAGAGTAGCTACTACACTTAATATACTTTAAAAGATCAAAGTCCTGAACATCAAGGTCTTTCCATTGTTATGATGCCCAAAGTTATGGTATTTCTTCACATCTATTGGCATATAATTAACCACAGAAAGGAACAAAATTTTGTAACAATATATATTCAAACGAGGACATACCCACACGATCATTCTCTCTTACTTGATTACCTAGCTTAGTTGTCTCTGGTGCAACTCTGCCACAAGATACTAGTTACAAAGTAATAAAAACTTCCAAATGAGCTATAAATAAAATTAAAGAATGCTGGTATGAATAATTAATACTCATTACATTCTATTCTACTCTTTCCTCCCCAAACCAGCAAATCTAACATTTCTAAGCCTACCTAGAATCCCTTCACTATTTAGATGGTAACTTTGCAGACCGTTGCAGGATGTTTTTTATAAACATATTCACTGCTTTAATTTGTTGTCTAATCTCCCTCAAGGGACTTGATAGTTCCTCCTGATTTGATAATACTAAACTGGGAGGAGCTGTTGATTCCTTCAAGGGCAGAGAGGTCCTGCAGAGACACCTCAACAAATTAAGAGATTGGCAGTCACCAACCACATGGAATTTAACAAGGGCTGCATTCTGTCTTCAACACCCCCACGAGGTGCAGCAGAGGGACAGATCAGTATATTCCATGAGTCACTGATTCTAAAAGACCATTTCAATGGTTTCAGAAAGAAGTTGAAAGATATAGAAATATAATTTAATTCTTAAAAGAGGCAAATATCTTTTTTCCACTTGATATTTAATTCTCTAAATGCTCTGGCTTACACTGCCAGTTGATCATTTTTGCATAGATCCCTGTGGACTGCCCTTTACTAAATTAAATATTCTCCAGTATTGCTTACTGCTGCCTTTCACGACATTTCCAGACTGCTAATGTTTCCTGCTTGTCCTTAGAAAATAGCACAAAAATCAATGCTATTCACATTTTGTCTGTCTTAGTACCTTTGGCTTTTATAGAAATCAGAAGTTAGGTTTGTTGCCTTGAAGCTTTTCTGGTTGAAGTAATAAAGTGTTTTTTCCATATAACCTTGCAAAACATTGTACAATTCAGTGATTTTGGGCACTGGGGCAGAGAAGGAAGAGAGCAGAGAGGGAGAAGGTAGGTCTGACTGGTGAATAGGCTACAGGAAATACTAAGTTTGCAGTGTGCTTTCAGGTATATCTGTCACTAGCAATTTCCTCTGCTTTTGCACAATTAGTTAGACTTTCTGAGTATGCTGTTTAAGGAATTTTGATCTGCCTTTAATCATATTTGTACTCTTTCTGCTACTGTCTTCTTCTATCCCACATCTGTGACATACGCTTTTCCTTATCCCAGTATTTCCCACTACAAATAAAACCCTTTTGCCATGGTCTGAAATGAGTCACCTATTAACAGATTACGGCTATATTCATTAGCTTTGCATCTGTGGAAATCACAGGGGTCAGCACACCCGAACGGCAAGTGATGAATTTCAGCCTGGGAAAGCCACCTTCCTGATAAAGATGCCTTCCTGGGACAAGAGAGGCTTGGCTGGGGGAGGATGAGGAGGTCTGAACTCAGCTCCAGCCCATGGTGACTCTCCAGGCTTTGGTGTCAGTCCCGGTTTTGGCACCGTGCTGCCCAAACCCGGCATGTCATAGCTCACACTGCCCGAGACCTCCTAAGCCTGGCTTGACCTAGCTGACTGCTCCAGCTGTACTCTGATGTGTCTGGATGGTGCTTGACTTCTTTGCCACTGTGGGACAAAGGCAAATGATCCCCACAAAACACAGCTCGGTTTTCCTCGCCTCTTTATCGTGAGGATCGGTTTCCCCTGAGGAGTTTATGGTCGTTCCAATTAAAAGCTATGTGGCTGACAAATACTCCTTGTCAAGTCATTAGAGCTTAAGCTCACAAACCCTGTAATTTCAACAGAGATTTTATACCCCAAGACTCTATCAGCACTAAACTTTCTGCATTGCTTCAGACAGTTGGAAACCTCCATTACCTTTGACAACAGCAAGTCTAGGAATGTAAGCATGTCAAAGTAAGGATACCAAAGTCGTATGGTTTTCATCACAATAGTAACATACGTAAGTTTAACACATCAAAACAAGATTGTATGCTGCCTTCCCATATTTCATTTTGAATAAAACACTCAAACAGTGAGATTAAATCATGCTACAGCTTTTAAAGCCCTGGGCAACTCTTTTTAGGCAACGCCACACCGGAGAAGGAGCTTCTGCAGAGTGGCTGAGAAGCGCTTCTCACCTCCCGCCCAAGGGCGGGACCGGCTGGCAGCACGAGGCTGTAATTACAGCATTTCCATCTACTTCCTCCTCAGACCAGGGGAAACACAGCAGGCAGATTGTCACTCCAATCTGCTTTTGAAACACGGCAATAGCAGCTGCCAAAAGCCTTTGTTTAACTGTTCTCTTTTATCAAATGCATGAGGAAATACACAGCACACAAAATCCAGCTCACAAAATGGGACTTTTCACGCCCTAAGTTCATGAGCATAAAGATACAGTAAGTACACTTTTTTATCAGAAGTGGGAAACAGTATCTTATGGCTTAAAAAAAAGGTTTAGTAGTGTCTGAAGCCACAAGCGAGATTGGGTTTGCCAACAGTCAGGGAATTTTTTCTTCACACTAAGCATGCACACGTGTGCATGTCCACACACAAACACGTTGGTAAGGGCCAAAATTCAAAGCTTCTGTTTCAGATTAGCTTTGCCTTATCCTCATGTCTGGGTGCTTGCCTATGCCAACCAATTATCTCATTCATAAGTATCATGTTTGTAAATATTATATTTTCAATTTGAAGAAACAAGCGTGTATGAGAATATAAACAGTAATTTATACTCTACTCCTCTGCTGCAACAAGTGGCCACAAATAAATTGACTTATCCTCGTGAAGACTTATTACTTTAGTTCATATTTCTGATAGACAGCAATTAAAAGCTAAATTTCTCATAATGCGTTAATATTAAAAACATACAAAATCTATAAACAATCAAAATTCTTATCAACACAGAAGTTTGGGGTTTTTTTGTTTTAATCTTACATAATTAATTCCTGAAAGTAATATATCCTTTCATAAGACATAAGCCATCTGGATGCAGAATTTGGGTATAGAGTGAATGTATAACTCATGTTTGCAAATAAATATGACACAAATCTCTGTAATTTATGCTTAAATCAAGATCCAGTTAGGCATGTAAACTGATGATCAGTGACATGCAGCTCCCATTGTCACTTCTTAGGACCTTTGCACAGTTCTGACATTATAAGCAGCAGGTGCAGGGAAAAAAAGCACAGAAGTAATTAACATAAAATTATATTACATTATGCCATCACCCAACAGGTGTACTAGCAGGTGATCTTTCTAATTATAATGCAGTCCAACATTTTCAGGGCTATTATTCCTTCTACATAAAAACCAGTGAATACAAACCATTTTTACCTCATTGCACAGAGGTTAAAAGCCATGGCACAGTAATTGGAACATCCAGTATTAATTCTCTGAATGCTCTTCTTGTACACTTTGGAAAAAAATCAAATGTAGGAAGATTAAAGTAAGTATCTATTTTAATATAGTCAGTCCTTTAATCCATCTGATTTCTTTGCAGTGGGGCTGAGAACCTACAGCTCGTATTGTATCCAGGTCAGAGCCAAGAGTTTTTTACAGCCTCTGGAGAAAATAAAGATGTAATGAAGGGAAAAGGAAGTTGAACCAGAAGCTCTGGTTTACCTCTACCCTTATGTTCTGAGATGTTATTGAAGCCCAATTAATTTTATAAATATTCTTCAAGAAAACCAGTATTTTCCAGAACTAAAAGAAAATACTTTACAATAGCAACAACAACATGAACCGCAGCAACAACAACTTACTTCCCTGCCCATGTCTTGTTAGGAAACAAGTCTCAAGGTAGATAGCTGGAAGTACTTCAGCCTAAATAACTAACTCACAGCTGAATTTCAGCACATGGGATTCAGTCAGAAAACTGCTGGGATAGCATGACAGATAGAAAAATTGTTATATCTGGTATATGAATAAGTCCGAGGTAAGATGTTCACTTAAAAAAAATTGCATTTGTGAAAAAAACCCCAAACATTAAGAGAGGCTCACAAATTTCTTTTAGAGCTTTTAAAAATGTTGAATTTAACTGCAACCTTCAACCTTCATGAACCTCAGTTTATAATAATATTACCATTGGATTAGCTTCATTTTGTTATTTATGATTGAAGCAGGTAATTCCTTTACACCCCTCACATCAACCACCTATGCTATTTTTGACTGATGCCACACATACAAGTGACAAGAACTCAAGACTCCAGCAGCCACCAAAACTTCCTGTAAGTCTCCAAAAGTGAATTAGCTGCTGCCATAATTTAAAACAACCTTTTTGCAATACCAGAATGAAGTTACTGAATGCCAAGCACAAAAGTAGAAATTTGTGCTGCAAACAATACAGATTCTTTTCAGAATGATCCCTCCTCTGTCTACACAACAACATGAACCATCTGCATTTCAGTTCACCTCCTGTCTGGCATTTTTCTATAAGAGGAACAGATATTTCTGATTTTTGAAGTGTGATTCCTCTGTCCTCCTCCAGTCAAGTTCCTTTAAATATGTTTGTGTTTTTTATTCTCTGCTCCCAACCCAGCCTCCTTCACTCACCCACACCATACTGTCCTCCTGCTTCTGGAACAATTTGTTCCAAAGACTTTTACTCAAATGGTGTAAATTCCCCAACTCCTGGCTTCTTTCCTGATTCCTCATTGACTCCACAGCTCCTCTGTGGATCATTCAAGGTAATTAAACCTGAGATCTGTTTAATTCAGTGTCTGACTTCTATGTGATGAGTATTAAGTCACTGGAGCTTTGACAGAGCTTACTAAGAGGGTCCAGTGTGTTACCTGCATGTGAATGAATTACCTGTAGCAGGTCACATTTTCCAGGTCAGCTGAGAGCCACTAAAAAAAAAAATCCTCCATAACCAGTGCTACAGGCCCTGATAATAAATCTAACCTATACAATTCCCACTTATTGAGAACAGAGCATAGTTGAATATAGTACTTTCCTCATTTCCTTACAGAGAATTCTCCACCACAATGAATGTGCTTTCCCAGGTCCATTTAGTTCTCAGCCTATGATTTTTCTCTGCATTGTTCTTTCATCTCTTCTTCCTCTTTTTCCACTCAAGGTTTTCATATTCAATTTTTCCCCATAGTCTAAGTTCTCCCTATGGATTGTCCATGCTCCATCTTTCTTAATCCATTAGGCACAGAACTGTATTGACCTCCCTAGCCAAAACCATTTCTCCCTTTACATTTGATGTGTCTTTGGCTTTTCATGCCCTTCTGTCAGGCCCAGCTCAACTCCTGCTTTTATTCCAGGCAGGCAATTTCCTTCTCATGACCATTATTCCAGAAAGGGGTGTCATTAGGAATACAACTCCCTGCTTTCAGATCAAAGGCTGTGATGATGCAGAATACAGACAGGAGGAGAATGACAATGCAGAATCATGGAATATTCTGAATTGGAAGGGACCCACAAGGATCATCAGTTTCAACTCTTAGTTTTGAGATAGGGGAGGCATTGTGGAAGATAAATTTTATCAGTAATGTAATGCCTCTGCAAAAAAGGCAAACAACAAGCTCCAGTGTATATAGAATGATCTGTGAGTCTAGGGGAGATAATGCTTCCACTCTGTCCAGGAAAGCCCCCACTAAAGTACTGTGCTTCACTTTGGGCACTAAATTTTTAAGAAATATGCAGACCAAATGGAGAGAAAGCAGAGGGCAGCAGAAGGAATGATCAGATATCTAGAAAACATGATCTGAAGAAAAAGACTAAATCAACTAAAACAGTTTTGCACAGGCAAAAATAAAATAAAGGGAACATGTTTTAACAAATAGGTGGAAAGTGCAGAAGTACTTCATGTCCACTGGGGACAGAATAGTAAGCGTCAGTCTTGAAGTAAAGAAAGGGAAATTTAGGCAATACATGAGGGCAAATTGCTTGTGGTACAGACAGATAAGACACCTCAGACAGAATGCTAAAACCCTCCAAGAGAGGCCACAGAATGATCAGATTTGAGAGAAAGCACAGATGCACATTTGCCACAACTGGTGCCAGTCCAGCTGAGGCTGATCTTTGGAAGAGGAGCAATCTAGAGAGAGCCTCCTAAAACTCTGACCTGAGGCACTGGATCAATAAATAATGCAGAGCAACTATTACACAGATTGCTGGGATGGGAGAGAAGAGTAGAAGTGCAGGATGCACTGCAATTGTAATGGCATGCATATGCATTAATGCAATGCTTTATGCCCGTGCTTTGTATTGACAGTCACAGCATGAAACAGCAGCACAAACCACTTGGAAAAATCTGCTACACTTGGAAAAAGCCCAGGAATTCTTATATGTAGTACAGCCATTACAGAAAAAATGTCCTTAGGAGACCATAAATGAATTTATTACTTCCTGTCTTTGCATCAAATCCTCAAGGATCAGAAAGATATGCCAATCCTTACAAAAACTGTAAAATACCATCTTTGAGGCTTCAACCTTTCATATTAATTTAAAAATGTAAAAATTACACAGACCCTTCTGACTTCAGCATGGATCTGCATGGGCAGAAAGCTGTGTCCACATGGACAATGGAGGATTACGAGCTCTTTGCAAGAGCTCAACAAAGAAAACCCCAACTGCATACACTCTTCACAAGTCAGTGCAATTTAAAAAAAAAACAAAAAAACCCCACCTGTAACATACACAGACATTTATGAACACCAAAACACAGTTAGTTTTAGGCAGATATAAATCATTAATATTGAGTCAAACTTCTACAGTAAATATAAAACCTTCTACAGGAATTGTATTCTGCTTCTCCTCTTTTGCATTTGTATGCACATACATACATACATATACATATGTATATATCTGCATGCAGCAGCCTGTCAGTGTCACCCAACCTATGAAATTCTATAGACAGCTTTTGCTCATAAATCTGGAAGACACTTTTTCTTTCAGAAGAACAAACCCTTAATCTGGTTTCAATGAGTTGTAAAAGACAGCTCCTGTGATTCACCCCCTCCCCTCAACAGAAGCATTGCTTGTTAATCCAGCAGGAAATAACATTTGCCAGGATTGACAGCTGTGGATTTGTATTCAATTCCCAAATTAAAAACCAATGACAGTGCCTAGTTCAATGGAGATGTCAAGTAAAATAAAGAAAGTAAAAAACCTGCTGCTTTCTCTGTAAAATACAAACATACATACATTTTGGACAACAATACTAAAAGCTGGGAATGAGATATAATAGGATTAAAGCTGTGTGCCAAGTTTCTCTTGAGGTTTTTTTCACCAACAACTCACATTTTGTATTTTTCCACTTACATATTAATTTTTCCCTTTACTTCTAATAAATGCTTTAAAACACGTTAAAAGCTATTTCAATAACTATTTGAAATCCTGCAAAAAATAAAATGTAATAAATTTCACAGTCAAATCAGCAAAATCTTCATATATAACAATAATTATTGTCCAATTCAAAGAAGCTTTAATTATAGATCAAATATTATGAAGAGATCTAATGCCACAGGTGCTCATGCTTCTGCAAAATCATGTTAAAGGTTAATCAGAGATCATCTTGGGCAGTTTCTATTGTTAATCTGAATATTAAGAATCCGAGATGGAAAACACCCAGTATAGTAAAGATGGGCTGTTTTCTAGTGCTGAACAAACTGCTCTGAAGAGCCCAATGCAAGTTTTTCCTGTTCTAATGGTCTTTGTAATAAGTCATAATAATATGATCCTTCCTGGGAATTCAATCCCATAATTATCACATTGATTACATATTTCTAATTCCTTACATTTCTGTAAATACTCCTCTCACTTTCTAAAAATTACACCTTTCTTGTACCTTCAGATTCCCACGTTCCTCCAACACACTGCTTAAACAAGGCAAGAGGGAATATTCAGGCCACTTCAGCAACCTGTGAAACAATGAAATGCAGTGTTGTGACTTGCTGCAATTTACCTGTAAGAAGTGATCCTCCTGAGGTCTGCAATGGAAACACGATAGCCACACTCTTCCAAGACTTCTTCACAAGCAATTTCTTCTAAAGAAAGGCCTGGCTTGTCCACAATGCCAGCACAGAGCTCATAGGTCACTCCAACCACAGCAGGTAAGGGATTCTCCAGGGAAGGGAAGCTCTCCTTGTCCTGATTCTGAAAGGCTTGAGGATGATGCCTTTCTACTTCACACATGTAAACGGCTTAAAAAAAAACCCCAAAAGACAAAAGAAAAAGAAACAAGGGGCAGTGTGTTAGTCTCTTCATATTAAATATAAAAAAGGGTGGTAGACAAATTTTGCCTGGAAATTAACAACCATGAGAGTACTTGAGAGTAACAAGGAGTTCAGCTGTGTTATCTGTTAAAGTAATGACACACAAAACTGGAATTTTAAAGAACAAAGGTTCTTTTGCTATGTCCTTAAAATTATTCTTTAAACTCTTATTTGTACTTACATCATCTGAAATGAATTCATGCACACCTTAAAATAAATAAAAATTGAAAAAGGAAGCTAGTTCATCCAAGAAATCCAAGTGCCAGAAGCACCATACAGCTTCCATTTGTTGGGCAATGCGGATATTGGGATTTAATTTAAACTATGCAGTTATCTTGCAGGAAAGTTGGGTTGCACATAAAGCACCATGTGCACAATGATGAGTCTTTCAGCCTGTCAACTCAGCTGTTATTTAGAAAGGGTATGAAAAGCATGTATGTTTGTTTGAAAAAAAAAATCCTCTTTTGAACATAGAGTTCCTTGCACAGATTCCTGTGTGGAGTCTGAAAAAGACTTCTTGAACTAATCTACAAACAGCTGCCACTGTAATGCACTTCTAAAGAAAGTGTAAATGTCAGATTTTAGTCCTTATTTCAGCAAAACCTCTCACTGATGTCAACAGAAAATTTGCCTGAGAACTGCAGGACTGTCAACACACAAAGAATCCCTACTGACAGACAACTCCAGATCATTGTAACTTTAATATACAGGTATAATTCCACTTGTTTATTCTTTGAAATGTCCTTATGTCTATGCCCTTGCTTTCCATGAAAGTTTTCCAAGATAGTAAACTACCCCAAATAAAACTATTTTAAACTTTCAACTTATTTTTATTCCATTAAAATATTTTACATGCATATTTCACATACACATAATAGGGTTTTCAACCTTTCATATTAATTTAAAAATGTAAAAATTATACAGGCCCTTTCTCTTTTATTTCCCATTCTGAATCCTGTAAAATTGATATATAAGAACTCAGGTTTAATAGGCAACTTTTTGTCCTTCCAGGTACTGTAGCTTGGTATTTCTTAAAAGAAAGTCTCTAGAGAAATGTTGTTGCATAACAGTGAAGTACCACAGTGACGTCTTAAGCTCTTGGCCTCTGAGGCAGAGTCTACACCCCAGAAATTTGTGCCTGGGCTCTTTCTGCAGTGCTCGTTTGACACCTCAGAAGTGTGGAATAGCAAGATTTGCACTTCAAAGAGAGATGTCCAGATCAGTCCAATATCCAAAATCTAATCTTTCTCCAGAAGTGAAAACTTTCAAAGCTGCTAGTCTTAGGTATATCCAGGTCTTTGAGATTCAAACAGGTACAGATTGGAGTTTCCATTTCTTATTTGAGAGACACGACTTAGAGCTCAGTTTTCTTTTTAAAGCACAGCATGAAGCCAAAAAAAAAAAAAAAAAAAAAGAAAAAGTCCC